>MU188943.1:27254-43657 GCA_016904865.1 Pissodes strobi | reverse complement strand
TATATATGGTCCATGCATCTCCAAAGCACTTCAAATCATAACCTGACTTTTCCAAACATTGGTACCCAACATCTAGCCGATGATAAGCAACAAGGGCATAATACGCAAGCGGTGGTTTTAACCCAAAACACGCAAAAATAGATATTGCAATTAAGGCAAAGCGATATCCATGTGCCAGAGCGGTACCCGTGGAGAGGACCCTAAAAACAATTGCTTGTCTTAGCAAAAAAATAAATATCTAACATTGAAAAGATTACTCATAACCTAACTAGTTTTTTATCTTACCTATAGAACTATCTATAGGGCCTATTGCCTGGTAATAGCCAGTCCACCAAAACGAATAGTGTCCATTCTAGAGATTTCTCCAAAATCAATAATCGTTGGTTCCAAGGATCAACAACATGAAAGCAACAGCAATACATAAATTCTTCTAGAAAGATTGGAAAATAGAATTAATTCCATTGAAGACTGCATGAAAATTTCGTGACTTACCACGTGGAGGTAGGATTCCAACAACTCAACAAAAACTTTTATAGGTAACCTCCATGACAAAATACATAAACGTAACAAAAATATCATAAAATTATGACCCCAATTATGTGAACCAGTCCATGAGGATGAGGCACCTCGAAAAGGCTCCACAAGGTCTGCGGACCTCTCGACAGTCTCGACTCCTCGCCGGTATAACGTAAAAAGAAAAACCCGGATCTCTCACCCGAACACCTTCACCTTGACGCCGGACCATTGTTGCCAAATTAACATGTGAAATAGCGAGTCCAAGCGCATGAAGAACCATCTGACGTCACAGCTCGGTCAATCGAACTTCTCATCTAAACCATATTCGCCAAACAGCAAGTAAAAACGGCTTAAAAGGAACCGTTACTTGGGAACGTCGTTTCTTGAATCTGTCTAACCTAACTGTCAAAATCATATAATGTGCCTGTCTTAGTGTCAAACTCATAGGTGAATGACACTTAAGAAATTGAAACACGAAATCTCTTCGAAAGATGAATAAAACAAAAGGAAATAATACACCGAAAACAATTAGACAAATGAATTATAATATACATTAGATGACTCTCATGATCTCCAAATTATTTGAGGTAGGTACTACAAGCAATTGGCTTAAAATAAAAAACATACTCAAGGTTACATTTGTGTCGAATAAATTGTTAAGCTTTTATTAACTTTTAGATGAAAGAAAAGCTTGTGAGCATTTTCACGAGTAATATAAAGACAGCCTAAATATCAAAATCCATGAAAACAACAGCCTAGCAAATTGGATTGCCCAACCAGAATTTTTAAAAGAGGTTTCTGAAACTTAGCCGAGCACCTACTATTCAGAAAGAGATAAAAATCATAACTGTTGTTATCATCCTATCATAAGTATAATAAACTAAGCAAAACTGTAGCATTTATTTATGCCAAAATTTCAAAATGCTACACTGTGTGCATGAATTTTTAACTTTCCTAGAAGAAACGGGTACATTTTGAGGATTTCAATGTGTAAAACAAACAACCTTGAAGATAACTAATAATATGTCATTTTGGGATAATTAATTTATTTGGCAAGTTATTTGTCGACATATATCACCAATGTTTTAAATTTTTGGCATGTTTTGGATCATGTCAATTAACGCCTTGATATGACATTTTGCTTTACGCCTGTTGCAGCAAGCGAGTGATACTATCTGCCTACCAGCTCAAGTGACGCGTTGCGAACTAACGAAATTTAAAATTATTGTTTTGGGACCACATGGTGTCGTATTATGACGTAGTGAAATAGGAAAAATCACAAGTCAAGAGTGGTTTTAATCCCGGATGTTGTCATTGCTCGTGGAAACAGATTGCAAGGAAAACTTGGACTGAATTTTAAGTAGCCCTCTCGAACATGCCTGCCACAACTTGAACCCCGGAGCTAATTGAGATGCACGTTTGTAGCCAGGGTATTTATTTAAGTTAAGTAAGATTTGTCAGGTCAACATCTTTAACAATTGTTTCAAATATGGACGGGAAAGATTTGTGTAGTTGTAGAGTATGTGACCAGTAGCTCGCAGGAGATTGACTAGTTTAAACATTGGTAAGGAACATCTTGTTCGTATACCTTTTCTAACCTCTCCATTGATGAAAATCGAACAGGTACACTCTTAAAAAGTCGGCCATTGTGGCCGGCAACATGTGGTGTTGCAGTAGAACAGCTTTTGAAATACCTTCGTGAAGATGTTCTACCGGACACATTTTTGAGTGTCAGACATTGCCTTGCATTATTTGCTCGGTGTAACTGGGATTTTTCACAGTCTTCGTCGTAGAGATTCCGTCCACCCTTTCAAGCAACTCTGATTTCAGCAGATTAAAAGAACCTTGAATATGTCGATGTTCCAAAAGGGAAATAATCAGCATATTTGAATTAATTTAATTTGGTTCAATACATTTTGATTGATTTAACTTATGGTGTTGTGTTTATATATTTTTGTTGCTAAACCCTGTTCCAAATTACCTTTGAGATTTTTCGACTTGTGCCATCTCAAATTGATGGCGCCTTTTAAATAAATTCATCCCCACCCTGCCTCCTACCATCCAAGATTTGAGCTTGGGTGGCCTAATTTACTTAGAAGAAAGCTCGTTCTAATCTACGCATCTTTAATAGTAAATTTTCTTACCTTTACCTTATTCACTCTCAGTTTCTTCTAATCTGAGGTGAAAACCCTTAAACAGATTTAAAAGCTTGGATATTCTGCTTTCCACAAATCTCTTCACTCCGACAGATAGCTGTTTATTCGGAAAATATAAACTATATAATTTTCTCCATAAATTCGTCGAAATGATAGATGGCAGGTGGTTGTCAATGCGGCAGAAAAGCTTTTATGCACTCTTGTACTTATCTGCAGTGCAGGTTCAGTTTATCGACACCTCAACACAATCGTCTTACTGAATATTAATGACACAGAAGCATACGGGTAGCATCTGGCTGGTTTCATTTATCACGTATTCTATTGAAGTTATATTAGGATTAGGTAGGTCAAAGTTTTTGATAAAGTGATATCTAGGTGTCTTCGTAGTCAATTTACTTATCATATTAATATTTTATACTATTGTTTGAATATTTTAAAACAGTATTGTGATCGGGAAGCAAATATTTATGTCGAAAAGGCCGCCATAAAGCTAATCTTTTCAGAGGCATACTTCTTTTTAATTGGATGGAGTGTTTGATTTTCTCTTGCCTGAGGTTTCGATGTCATCTGATGTGGATTTGTTATGAGCATTTGAGGTTATTTTGCACGAAAACGTAGAAAGAACACATGAATTTTTATTTTTAAAGTGAGAATTAATTTTAATTCCGGTAACTAAGAACCAAATCTAAGATTTTTAGTTGTTATGTTTGAATTAAGCATAATTCCGTGTCGCTTACTCGGAATTAAAGAAACAATATTAATATCTCCTAGTTTCAAACAAGTTCAACTAAGCTTAATTCTTAATTTAAAACCTGTGACTGAGCTTAACTATGATTTTAAATCACAGAATCATAGATTTTGGAAGTGGAACTTCCTTAGTACCTGGCAAGAAAAATATGTGTTCGTAGCCTGTAGTACGATGATGAAGCAATCCTGCAAGACTAGCATGTGTCGTTCCCACTAGGCGCGATTAGGTCCGCATGGGAATCCTGCTATAGAGATCAGTCTATTAGACTCTATCAGGTCCAGTCAAAGTGAAAAGTAATGAATTTAAAATATTCTAATCATAAGAATCTTGATTATTTAGTTAAACACATTTATTAGAGTCACATATACTTTGGGTTTCTAAATTTTCTCTTTGACAAATTGCATATTATAAGATAACCGATGCATTGTTAATAAATTCAGTTCCTCGACATATAAACTCCTATTTTAAAATATTTACGTCCTCCATTTGGAGCTCTCGTACGTGCTGTAATATGAAGTGCTAAAGTCGATATTCCACCACACGTACGTATATTATCCAGAGGTCTAATAGCGATTCGATAATTCAAGGAGTGTCCTAAAATGTTCCATTGAGAGGCTTCGATCGAACGAGCAATTCCCAGTCATTATATTAACATTGCTCCCTTAAGATTATCGATTATCAGCGTGTTCTCCTATGTATTGAAATGTAAGTTATAAGACGTCGTAGGGTTTTGAGTTTACTCAGTAGTAATACGTTGTTTGCCATTGGAGCTTAAAGCTGACTCGAATAAAATCACGCCCTGGATAGCTGTTTTGAAAAAGGCGATGAAAGTGGAAAGTCAAATCTGAACAATAAGGAAAAAGAAGAGACTGTTGAAAGTCACTAGAATCTTTGATAATAATATGAGCAATTCTAGCACAATTTGCGTGTAAGAGAGTAAGAGACGATTGACTTATATAAAGTGAGATATGTTGCGACTCATTCCGGAAGTTGAAACGATTTCTTTAATAATGCCTTAGTAATTTGTAAACGAGTTAGGAAACTAAATTGTATCATCAAACACGTCCCACATATTTTCGAATGCTCATGCCAAATTTCCATCATTTAATTGTAAATGCAAACTGGAGAAAGAAATGTCCATCTAAAGCTAAGGACAATAATCCGGTTTTAAAAATACTTTCTGGGTAAAAACAAGACTAAAAGATGAGATTTGTAAAACGATGGAAAATGATAAATTCATGCGTCACAAAAGTTCGAACATTCGAGCGGCAGCACGTGATACAGTATATAATTGAAAATCGCCGAGAAAACTATACGAGGTCACCAAGGATCACCGACTAATAAAAATGATAGATATCTTCCTCCAAAACAGGAGATGTAATCCAAAAGAAAGGCATGCTTCAGAAAAAATAAAAAATAATAATTTGCCACGCTCTTTCTCTGTGTAATAGCAGAGAGTAAAGTTATAGTTGATAAAAAATATCTAGAAAATACCATAATTTAATGGTATCTAGCCATGTAGACTACTTTAAGAAAATGTTAAATCGAAGAACACATTTCTTAAATACTGTTTAACATTTACCTCAATTCAAGGTGCTAGGCTACTAAAAAGGGTTTTATAGGTGTGTGGAACCTTTATTCCATGTGCCTGTCTTCATTCCAGTAGGTAAAAATCATGTAATGAAGAGAATTAGGTTCCTTGTAAATAATTCATCAAAAATACATGTAGGTAACCAAAGATAAGATATATAAGGATCTATTTAGGTGGTTTAAGCTCAAAATCCCATGGAGGTGGTCTGTAAAATTACAGATACACAGCTATCAGCCACACCTACCAAATAACCGAAGAAAAGTGATATGGCCATCCCACTCGACCTAGTGTGGCTTCTAAAGCGTACTAAACCCACTAGTAAAAAATTAACACGGTCTAGCGTGACATTTTGCACATTTAAATACGTATTTCGAAGCCAAATAAGAAATTAAATAATAGATGATCCTACCTCAATTGGCTAGCATCTATACGAACCATAGTCAAGGAGAATTAAAGAAATCAATAAACTGTAACAATAATCTTAGTACAAGTAGTTAACCGATCAGTACCGACGTTATTTTGGATAACCGTGTCAATACTGTCCCAAGTCGAGAGTAGTAAAGCAGGCATCATGCTAGACATTTACAGCATTTAATAGTACAACTGACAAATGACGTAATAATGTCGAAATTCGATTAAATATTCGGAGACATTACTTACTTACTACGAAGAAAACAAAATAAATATCAAATATGCATCTGTTTGACTCTTGCACTAGCAAAAGATTACAATATGCTTTAATTAGGTTCTACTCCTATCTCATAATATTTCTCCATATTTGGACTTAAAAGCTTGCTTGGTTATGCTACATCGAGATTTGTTGTGTTCAGAGCTCCCTGGGTGCAAGCCTGCCTAATGAGGGTAAGGGGCCAAAATCGCGATTGCGGAAAGGCACTCTTGTGACATAATAAAGCATAACTTTTGATTCGCCATGTATGGTCGACTCTTGCACTAGCAAAATATTACAACATCCTTTAATATTTGTGAAACATTTTCCATATATCTATACCGCCTACCGACCAAGAAGCTAAAATACGATATTTTCGTATTTCTCCTTTACTATACTAAATAGGATAGGTGGTGCACTATATTGCTTTCTACTAGTTTGTTGAGTTTTGCAGTAGAAGCAATTCGAAGCCTCGACAACAGATGGAGCCAGGTTCTACACCTGTCTCATTATATTTTTCCGTATTTGGAATTAAAAGTCTGCTTTGTTATGCCACATCTAGATCTATTATGTTCAGAGCTCCCTGGCTGCAAGTCTGCCTGATGAGGGTAAGGGCCCACAGGAGGGCACTCCTGACGAGTGATGGGTAGATGATTCTTGTAGTCCATCGAGAAGCGAAACAACATTCCTCTACACTTAGCATGTATTTAGGATTATATACAGGGTGGGCTAATGGAAACTTTCCACCTCTATTTTTCGTCTTTAAAATCAAAATATGGAAAAACGCTCGAACCCGTCGATTTTTGATTTAAAAGGGAATTATATTTCAGCTTTTTTTTTCCCGTAACTTTTACCCCCTAGCTGGGGTCGAAAAACCCCCAAAATTTGAATAGGGAAGAGGGGTCATGCGATGCTTCTTTTTAAAGGCGCCATCGATTTTTTTATGACCCTATAATTGGACGTCATTATTTTCATCCACAACGAAATGACAGCTTGTCAAAAGGTGTTAAAACTTTGCAGGTCTGGAAACAATTTAATTTTGTTTCTTATGTTTGTGTGAAAAAAATGGAAGAACTCTCCGATGCCGTTTCTAATTTGAAGCAAAACTGTCCTTGAGTTTTTTTCATCCCCATTTTTAACCTTCTAGCTGGAAGGAGAACAACCCCCGAATTTTGAATAGGGGGAAGGAGTCGTGCCATACCTCTTTTTAAAGGTGTCATCGAGTTCTTTATGACCCTGTAATTTGACGTCACCATTTTCATTTACAACGAAATTACAGCTTGTCAAAAATTGCTAGGGATTTGAAGGTCTGTATAAAACTTACACTTCTTTTTTAAGTTTTTTGTCCTGCCAGTGTTTATGTCAATAGGAGGATACGATGCCAACGAAAATTTCTGCTGCTGAGATTATTTCATTTTTATTTCTTGTGCGTTTTTAATCGTTACGCCCAAGAAAACCAGGGTGAAAATTTTCCATTGAATCACGCACCCTGTAGATAGGATGAAAATAATAACGCTAAATTATAGGATCATAAAGAACTCGATGACACCTTTAAAAAAAGGTATGGCACAGCCCCTCTCTCCTATTCAAAATTCCGGTGTTGTTCTCCTTCTAGCCAGGGGGTTAAAATTATGGGGTTGAAAAAACTGAAAAATAGTTCCCCTTCAAGTTAGAAAACGACGTGTCCGAGAGTTCTTCCATTTTTTTCACAAAAACATTAAGAACGAAATCTAATTTGTATCCAGACCTTCAAATTCCTAAGAATTTTTGACAAGCTGTCATTTCGTTGTTGTTGAAAATAATGACGTCAAATTATAGGGTCATAAAGAACTCGATGAGACCTTTAAAAGAGGTATGGCACGACCGTTCTCCCCTATTCAAGTTTCGGGAGTTGTTTTTACCCCAGCTAGGGGTTGAAAGCTACCCAGCAGCAGAGCACTGTCAGTAATATCCCAATTCCTGGTTGGAGGCATGTCTTGAATCTCACCAAGCTTAATGCTCCATGTCCACTATGAAAACACAACGACAAGAGTGAGACTTGAAAATCTTCCCCCGGATAGTTTCGCCCTTTCGGGACGTGTGTGGGCTTTTACCCACGAGAACTTGACTATCTATGAATGTTATTGACACCCTGATCTACCTACCGGAAAGAAGACACCCATCAGCCGTCACTCGAACCGAACATGCTCCATCGTCTGGACAAGCCTCATGTTGGGCCATATGTGAGAAGATTGGATCAGCAGAAACAACTACTCCAAGAGCTAATACACCTACCGGCATTGAATTATACTGCTGATTCCGTTTTCTCTGGGGATAAACATGCAATGTAATGATTCACACTACACTCAGAGCAATGTCAGGAATATCCCAATTCCTGGTTGGAGACATGTCTTGAATCACATCAAGTTCAATGCTCCATGTCCACAATGAAAACACAACGACAAGAGTGAGACTTTCGAAAATCTTCCTCCCGATACTTTCGTCCTTTCGAGACTCGTCAGAGGAACGTGTGTGGGCTTACACCCACGAGAACTTGACTATCTATGAATGTTATTAATACCCTGACGAACCTACCGGAAAGAAGACATTCATCAGCCGTCACTCGAACCGAAAATGCTTCATCGTCTGGACAAGCCCCGTGTTGTGCTATATGTGAGAAGATTGGATCAGCAGAAACAACTACTCCAAGAGCTAATACCCCTACAGGCATTGAATTATACTGCTGATTCCGTTTTCTCTGGGGATAAACATGCAATGTAATGTAATGTCCTGAACCACATCAAGTTCAATGCTCCATGTCCACAATGAAAACACAACGACAAGAGTGAGACTTTCGAAAATCTTTCCCCGATACTTTCGTCCATTCGGGACTCGTCAGAGGAACGTGGGTGGGCTTTCACCCACGAGAACCTGACTATCTATGAATGTTCAGACACGCGCCTCTGATGAGTCCCGAAAAGGCGAAACTATCGGGGGGAAGGTTTTCGCAAGTCTAACTATTGTCGTTGTATTTTCATTGTGAACGTGGAGCATTGAGCTTGATGTGATTCAAGACATGTCTCCAACCAGGAATTGAGATATTCCTGACATTGCTCTGAGTATAATAAATATCTGTACAAGGAATTATAAATATTTGTATATATTAGCTATCAAGGAATATTATGCCGTTTGTCTACAGCAATCACGTACAATCCTTGCTCAAACATTAATTAACTGACCGCTTCTGAATTTCATGGCTGCCGCAGAAACCTATATCGAAAGCACTTGATCGTGATTGTCGCGTCATTATGTTAACATTGTTTAGACAGTGAATGGGAATATGACAGACGAACCAATTGCTATCAAGTGCAATTGACTATCCTTGATCGATTCTATACTCGGACCTCTCATGCACAGGAATAACGATGAGATAGCAACCAAGTTCGAAAGAAGAAATATTTGAGATGGAATTAATACGAATTTCTATAACAGAGTATGTGCAAGGAACTGAACAGTTCTTATTTTTATACTCAAACTCAGAGCAGAGATAATTAAAATTTTTCATTATACCTCTATAATAATGTAATATTTTAAAATGGTGTCACTTCCGCGTCATAAAATAAAGACACTACTTCTAATCTCAAAGACTTTCTTGTGCAGAATGTCAATTAACCCGTAGTTTTATTAGCGTTTCCACCTCTCTTGGCTATTAAAACTTTTTACGACTTTATCTCCTCCGTCTAAATTAGACTAATTCGAGAATATTCCAAGTGATTGTTACAATCTTAAAAACTAATGGTAAGTTGCAATCATCATCAATTGGATGCAGTTATACGTGTGCGTTCATAATGCATATATTCTTATGCAAAAAATATAAGTTTTTGAAGAAATAAATAAATAACCCCCCCCCCCCCACGAATGATTCGAGGAATATTATAAAGTGAAATTTAATAAAAAATTTCTAGTTTTTAAATTCAGTATTGACACTCCTACTTCCGCCTAATTTTCTTGGCAATGCCACAGATTTAATTGTTGTAATCATTGTCATAATTATAGATTTAATTGTTCAAAGTTCCCCCCCCCTCCCGGTTCAATCATCATCAATTTGCTGAAGCAGTATCAAGCGAACTAATTTCCATACCGAACTATGTGACCGGTTGTGTTAAAATAAATCAATTTGCGGCTGCTCTATTCGTACTTAGTTGGAAAGTTACAACCATAGTCCGGAAACAATTGGAATGTTTCTTCTAATTAAGACAATTTGAAACGCAGACGCGGATTTTGTTTGGAAAGTTTTAGTAGAAAGTTTTATGAAGTAGAGGCACACTTAACTAATAATTTGGAATGGAAAGTTTTGCTTGAGTGCTTATTTTTAGTTCGGGTTTTAATGTAATTGCATCGCCATTTTCTTTACTTCTCAAACATAAATTAATAACTTACTTTGCCAAATTTGGAAAAGATCAATTTTGGACTAATCGATGATACACTAACGTAACATCGATTAGTTTTGAATAATTATGGAAAATTGTTCTAATAATTCTGGCCAACATGATTTTTGTAAGAATGCTAATACCTCCGACATAAATAGAAAAAATCCAAATTGTCCTAGTGCGTATCATTTTTCAATGACCCTCTTGTATGCGCCGCAGTTGCAAAACTCCCCCTGATAAGTTCTATCTTGTTGTGAACTACTCAAATATAAAAAATGTCAATTAATATTATAATAATAAATTAATATGTTAACATTTAAGACAAATCATAAACAGGGTGAGCAACATGCGATTATGAACCTTAAAGTTGCAATGGTCAGCAGATTTTATTAGATGAATAATCAAATTAATGAATCATCAGATCGTGAGACTTTTTCTCCCACCTTCCCGCTCCACCTAATTTTATCACAGTGCACATGTACATAGTAATCCGGGGTTCTAACCTGCTTCCCTAGATAGACCTAAGGTTCACAGTGTATGTATACGTGATCTCGGGGTTACATACCTAAAGTAGTAAAGTCGAATCTAGGATAAATTTGTCAAAGTTCTTAGAAAAATATTTCTAAAGTAGAATTTGTCAAATAGTTAAGGCGCAGCGTAGACTGTCGGTGAAATTAAGCCAAACAAGCCGCTCAAATACTTACCCGAAGTAAGCCAAAGCTAACCATTAATATAAAACAACACAACTCTTTAAAAAATATATTAAAAAACAATGGCCACTGAAACCAATACAAAGTTGTAACGTTGTAAATGTTATTAACTACAGTTGTGCGATTTTCTCCCTTTACTGGTCGAATTATGAGATCGATACCCTCGCTACCTTACTTCTCGCGACCTTATTTCCGGTGTTCCAACTTGCTCGATATATACCTCCGTTTGGAGCGCCACCTAACAGATGTGGTATATATTCTTTTTTGAGAGAATTGCTTGCATTTTTCGCCTGAATACTCAAGGCAAGTATCGGAATTTATCATTGCTATTTTTGACCCTCAGATCTAACTACTGCCTGAATGTGTCGTAGCAGTATTAAGGAAATTAAGTAGGATATACATTTTCTAAAATTATCGGTCATATCTTCTATAAATGTTGTGTGATGAACTAGTGCGGTGACACCTTTTTAAAAGGTATGTTCAACACGAGTGCTTTTTAAGATGGCTAAAATTATTTATCATTTAACTAGGGTCCTTCTATGGGACAGAAATCCTTCTATGAGATAGAATACCTTCCGTGAGGTAGAATTTTACGCTGACCTAACTAATCCCGCTCTCTGTTAGCCGTACCGAGGCCTTTTTTGGTCAGGGTGGCGCAACAACATGGTGGAGATGTATTTCCAGAGACCGCCAGTGTCTACAACTCGACCAGAATCAAGTAAAATCGATTTTAATTTATTTAAATTCCTAAATTACGGTATATAGCTTACCATAATATCATTTTAATTAATGAATATATAATCAAATGATTATAGGTCATTTGCCTAAATTACCGTGTATTTCTTACCGGTATATATCATATTAATTAATGAATATATAATCAAATGGTAGGTCATTTGCCTAAATTACCATGTCTTTCTTACCGTTAGGTATCATTTTAGTTAATGAATATATAGTCAAATGACTGTCGATCATTTGCCTTAATTACTGTATATAGCTTATCGTTATATATCATCCTAATAAGAAATCTTAAAAATAAAAGTAGTCGTCATTACTTTGGTTTAAATAGTAAAATTTTAAAAAGTATCAAAAATATTATAGCTTTACCTCTTACAAAACTGTTAAACATGTGTATCAGAGTCTCTATATTTCCATCAGTACTGAAAATAGAGGGTGGTACCCTTACCCAAA
Organism: Pissodes strobi; assembly: GCA_016904865.1. Taxonomy (NCBI): domain Eukaryota; kingdom Metazoa; phylum Arthropoda; class Insecta; order Coleoptera; family Curculionidae; genus Pissodes; species Pissodes strobi. The sequence goes on along the minus strand of MU188943.1, from coordinate 31,669 downwards.
AAAAGGACTGTTGACCAAATTGACAACTACAAAAAAGGTTGAGTGATTATCTCGAGTCAAAGTGTCTTCTCAACTCTTCCCAATCCGATTTTAGGTCTTCTATATCATCACTGGTCATAAATAAGCTCATTGAATTGATAAATGGTGGATATAAAGATGGGGAATACATTGCAGCTTTGTTTTCTGTTCTAAGTAAGGTTTTTGATTGTGTCTCTTCCAAGCTGCTTGTCAGTAAATTTAAATACTATAAGTTTGATTTGAATAGTATAAGGCTCATTATTTCTTACTTAACAGATAGAAAACAAGCAGTAGGTATTAATGGCTGCTTATCAGAATTGCTAGACTGCTCAGTGCTAAGGCCGTTGCTCTTTTTGGTCTGTATAAAAGATCTTTCAAGCTGTGACTCTGATGCTGACTTGGTTAGTTTTGCAGATGACACAACTGCAATAAAAAAGGCAAATGAATTACAAGCATTAAAAGCAGCCATAGTGACAAAATCAAAGGTTACTGAATGGTTCACTGCAAATCAACTGAACCTAAACCAATCTAAAACTGAAATATTTTATTTCTTCCTACGCTCTCTGTCAGATGTAAGAATGTTCAGAATTAGTTAAATCTTTGGGCGTACATATTGACTCATGAAGGCTCGCCAACCATCTGCTAGTTTGGGGCCATGCTTCAAGCATCAATAGAGTATTTGATCTATAGAGAAAAGCCATAAGAGCGATTGCTTAACTCCATTATCAAGCTGACTGTAAACAGAGTTTTGTAAATTTAAATATCTTAACAGTACCCTGCCTTTACATTTTCCAATGTCTTTGATATGTAAAAAGCAACCTGAAGAAATATGGGACATCCAGGAATTTTCATGAACATCTTACTCGAAACAGAGATCATAAATATATTTATTATCATAGAATACACAAAATAAAAACAGCTATATCATTTAATGCACCAAAAATGTTTAACCTGTTGCCACCTTCCATTCAAATGTTACCTGTAAATGAATTTAAATCGAAAAGAAATGTTTTTGATGAATGTAAACATTTATTAATGTGTTTAACTTGAATAAACTTTTCTTTCTTTATTTCTTCTTTCTTTCATTTTAATTAATGAATTTATGAATTAAACAACTGTAGGCCGTTTGACGTCTATCGTTTATAATCTCGTTAAATCTCGTTTCATTCGTTGGTCTAGCTATCTTGTTTATCGAGTTTACCTTTAAAGGTGATGCTTAATTTTATCTTTAGTTAGTTAAACAATTCATTTGGCTAGTGTTCGAATAGCTGCTTGAATTAATTTTTTGTGTTTTTGGCTGTAAAGCTCATGGCAGTAATTTATTTCATATAACTGACATTTATAATTTAATTTGTCGCCTTAATATCGGAATCGACTTGAACTCTACTCGTTTATCTATAGATATTTAACAGCTGGTCATATACATGATTTAGGTTAAGTTTTGTTAATAATCATTTCATTTATACCTTCGTACAATTACTGGCACAAAAAAAATTGGACAATATTAAGGCTTTGAGGCATAGTTTAATCAGTAGTATCTTATGTTGCTTTGACTTATTATTCTTGTAATATTGGTGAGATACCTTACGAGAGAAACTTCTTATTAGTTTAAGAGCGTAACCAAAACCTCAAATATTTGAGTAGGATTAATGGATGTAGGCATCTTCCAAGGATTTCCACGTCTTCCTTTTTGTTGCAGTTTGTATCCAGCTATTTCCTGCGATCCTTTGGACGTTATCTCGCCATCTTTTCTGGGGACTGCCAACACTTCGTTTGGTCTCTCTCGGACGCCAACTTAGGATTCTTATTGTCCATCTGTCCGGGTCCTGCCTTGCTATGCGACCAGCCCATCTCCACTTAAGCTGCGCCACAGTTCGTCTTCTGATCACCTCGTTTCGGACTCTGTCCCTCACACTAATTCCGAGCATAGCCCTTTCCATTGCTCTCTGTGTGGTTTGCAGTCTGCTGGATGTCTTGCGAGTTATGGACATTGTTACAAGGCTCTAAGTAAGCACCAGCAGTACGCATGACTCGAATACTTTTCCTCTAAGATTTATAGGGAAATCCTTGGATTTAAGAATGTAACCCAATCTGCCGGCATATTCTTCTTGAAATTTCAGAAATCTGGTTTTCCTTTCCCAATTTAATTTTATGACCAAGATAAACATATTCTGATAATTTTTCAATTGGTTGGTTATCAATTATTACCTGGATATTCTCTGGGCTCATGACTCATTTCAAGATCGATTTTCGCTGACTCTTGGTGGAGTTCTTGAAGCATGATCTTAAGTTCCTCTGCAGTGCACTGCAAGGATCAATAATCATTGATAAATTTCTTGTAAAAAAGTTAATGGCGCCCTACCATAACTGCCAAGACATAAACCCAAGCCTATAAGAAAATGGATCCGCTGAGTAAACCTGACATATGGACCGCCTATTTGGCACCCAACGCGTAAAACTGATTACAAAGTATACCTCAACCGAAAGCACATGCGCACTCTAGTAATCGAGTACTGTGTAATTTGACTAAGTCTTTGACAAACATTTTTATCGTTCACCAAAGTGTTTCTTTATCATCTTTTCTCATCTGAGGTAGAGCGATTCTAATTTAAGCTACATAACCTGCACGTCATGACAATATTTGTGGAGAACTTCTTGTTAAGTCACCAGCAAGGCCATATGCTGAAAATGTTGAAAAACCTCTTCTTCTTCTTCTTCCTACCTTAGGACTAGGTCCTGTGTTTTCTTCAATGGTTTAGCAATAACAATTGATATGCTGAGGACCAACTATCATACCATCTCGTGGGCGTACGTCCGGGCGGTCAGGGGGGTGTTGGTCGGTTTTCTTTTGCGATTTTGGCTAGCCGGGTATTTGGCATCCTATTAACGTGGTCTCTCCATTCTCTGCTTCTATTTCTTTCCCATCTTACTACATCCTGAACCCCACACATCTCTATTATTTCCTCACTTCTTCTTCGATCCCATAAGGTGCATTTCTGCGGTCCTTGGCAAGCGTTTCGTTGTGGTATTTCTGGTTCTGATCTCTATTGCATAGGTCATAACTGCTCTTTTAAGCATGTCTCATATATTCTTACTTTGCTCCTGGTGCTCATGAGTCTGTTGCTCCAGATTATATCTCTTATGTATCCTGATATTAATGATGCCTTTGTTGTTTGGAATTTTACTTCGTCTTTTAGATTTCTGTTGCTTGTTATTTTTGCCCCTAGGTAGTTGAATGTCATTACTTGTTTAACACTTTCGTTATATATTGCAAGCTTGCATCTTCTGAGTTCTCTAGATATTGTTAGGGATTTTGTTTTCTCTACGGATATTTGCATATTGAATCTTTTTGCTGTCTGTTCAAACTTATACAGCAGCCGTTGTGAGTTGTCCTCGTCCTCTGCGATGATCACTGTGTCCTCCCCATAGCGTACCATTCTTACTTCCTTATTTCCCATTTAGTATCCTCTTCCAGCTTGCTTTACTCCATTTATGATTTCGTCCTTTATGATGTTAAATAGTATTAGGCTTAGACTGTCTAATTCCGGTTATCGCTGATATTTTGTAGCTTAGGTTGTTCGTAGCTCTTATATACGTGTAGTTACCAGTGTCCAGTTCTTTGATGGTTGTTATTATGGTAGGGTGAATGTTCGTTCTCTGCAGGAGAGTTATTACATCTGTTATGGTTTATTTTCATGGGGAGCAATCAGCGGTGGGTTCTTTGTCTGCTGGAGTGCCCCAGGGTTCTGTCTTGGGACCTCTATTGTTCCTTATATATGTTAATGATCTACCTGGCACGATCTCTTATGGTCGCTGTTCCTCCTTTGCTGATGATACTACAGTCCTCTGGCATCACCAGGATCCAGCACAACTTGAAAACCTTGTAAGGGGGGACTTGGAGGCGATAAAGAACTGGTGCAGTGCCAATAGATTGAGCTTCAATATCAAAAGACCAGTATTATAAATTTTAAGGGGGATCTGGGAGAAATATCACTGGATGGCCAATTAATAAGGACTAGCAGTTCCAATAAGTTTCTAGGATTGCATTTGGATGCTAAATTAAAATATGACTCTAACATCTTAGAACTGTGTGGCAAATTGTCAGCGGGTTGCTATGCCGTTTGGACTGTGAAATGTCATTTGGACAAGTCTGTTGCCAGGACTGTGTATTTTTCTGTTGTTGAGAGCCACCTGAGATACGGTATTGCATTCTGGGGTTGCTGCTCACTAGGTCTGTTTCAACGGGTCTTTGTTATTCAGAAAAGAGCCTTGAGATGCCTCTGTGGTCTGAATCGTGATGAATCCTGTAGGCCTCATTTTATTTCGGAAGGTATCTTGACCTTGGCATCTCTTTTTATACTAGAATCTGCATGTATAATGTTTCGAAAATACAAAAA
>MU188943.1:1322-27244 GCA_016904865.1 Pissodes strobi | reverse complement strand
AACGCCACATTCTTGAAACACCGAACGCACCGGTGAGTGTTAGGGAGAGAGCATCATCAGGGAACAGCATTGCCAGTTTGTTCAACCAATGAAATTGCAGAAAATGTTGATGGACTTCACACACATAACCTCATTCATTGGTTAGTTAATCACATTTAAATTTAGTTTGTTTTTTTGAAAAGTACAATGTTTTCTACAGAAAATATGGAATTTAAATCCAGATAATTGAGTTCTAAACAAAAAGAAGCAGAGGCAGAGGTTCTTGTGAGAAAAATGGGTGACCATGTCAATTATGTCATGACAGAGGTAGGTCCTTATCCACCCTGAATAATTACACCCATTTTCTATCAGATAATTGAAATGCATTTGCTTGAGGCAAAACATCTCTCCCAATAGCCAATTCTGCCATTGCTTCCTCAACATCCTCATTAATGATGTCATTCCACAGCATTTCATTAAAATTTTCCATATTTACTTTAGGTATAAATAAATGTTTGAAGTCACTTTACTTAAAACTTAAAACAAACAAACAGAACCACACAATTTTAGGTTATGTTTCCTATGTCTCGCAATCTCTAGTAAGAGTACTTCAAGTTCTCTTGGGGGTAGCTCCCTTCCTTAATATTTTTTTCAAGAATAAGGTGTTCTATATTTTTAAGGGAACCACGCCCACTTCTCTCGCAAGTTCTGCTCCCTGAAATTCAAGAATAGCGGTCCTGAATAGTGGAATGGATATTTCTTCAGAATTCAGTGCAGGTCTCTCTGCTGAATCTAGATCAGCTTTATTCATTGGGTCTATTGGAATATTTTCATTCCTAAAGCAGTTGATCACTGGTAGATCTTTCAGCTAATCTGGAAGCAAGTAACTCGGGAGGAATCCTTTGAGCGCTTCAAGTTTCTGATGAGATCATTTGATTTTCGTTGATTAAAACTTTGGTAACGCGGCCGTACTGAATGCACCGTCCTGGTCCCTTTTACGATAAATTGTAGTATTAGTACCTGGATAAAGTAAATTCTTTCAGTTAATCTGGGAGAAAATGTCTCGAACGAATCTTTTGAAACCACTTGGTTCTGGTTGATTGAAACTTTGGGGACGGATTGAATATGCTTCCAAATCACTGTCGTTTCTTGCTTGCATACATTGCAATTCATCGACCGCTGATGATTCTGTATAATCTATCGGCAGTCTTGGCGGTGTCCTGAATGGTGGAATGGATATTTCTTCAGAATGCAGTATCGATCTTTCTGCTGAATCTAGATCAGCTTCATTCATTATGTCTCTTGTTCCAAACCACTTTCTTCACCATATTTATTTATTGGGCTATGTAATCTTAACCGTAATCCCAAGAATCATTGCATAAACAGCCTCATTGGAATATTTTCATTCCTAAAGTAGTTGATCACTGGTAGATCTTTCAGCTAATCTGGAAGCAAGAAACTCGGAGGAATCCTTTGACCGGTTCAAGTTTCTGATGAGATCATTTGGTTTTTGTTGATTTTAAATTTGAGAACTTACTGAATGCACCGTCCTGGTCCCTTTTACGATAAATTATAGTATTAGTATCTGGATAGGGTAGATTCTCTCAGTTTATCTGTGGGAAAATAACTCGAAAGAATCTTTTGATACCACTTAGTTCTGGTTGATTGAAACTTTGGGGACGTGCTGATTATGCTTCCAAATCACTGGCGTCTCTTGCTTGCATACATTGAAATTCATCCACCGCTGATGATTCTGTATCATCTTCTTGGAGTATCGGCAGTCTTCTGAATGATGGAATGGATATTTCTTTAGAATGCAGTGAAGGTCTTTTTGATAAATCTAGATTAGCTTCATTCATTGTGTATTGTTCCAAACCACTTTTTGCACCATATTTATTTGTTAGGCTATGGTAATCTTAACCCCCATCCCAGGAATCGTTGCATAAACAGCCTCATTGGGATATTTTCACTTCTAAAGTAGTTGATCACTGGTAGATCTTTCAGCTAATTTGGAAGCAAGTAACTCGGAAGGAATCCTTTGAGCGGTTCAAGTTTCTGATGAGATCATTTGGTTTTTGTTGATTGGAAATTTGAGAACTTACTGAATGCACCGTCCTGGTCCCTTTTACGATAAATTATAGTATTAGTATCTGGATAGAGTAGATTCTTTCAGTTAATCTGTGAGAAAATAACTCGAAAGAATCTTTTGATACCACTTAGGTCTGGTTGATTGAAACTTTGGGGACGTGCTGATTATGCTCCCAAATCACTGACTTGCATATATTGAAATTCATCCACCGCTGATGATTCTGTATCATCTCCTTAATTGTGGAATGGATATTTCTTTAGAATGCAGTGCAGGTCTCTATGCTAAATCTAGATTAGCTTCAGTCATTGTGTCTATTGTTCCAAACCACTTTCCGTACCATATTCATTTGTTGGGATATGGTAACCTTAACCGTCATCCCAGGAATCGTTGCATAAACGGCCTTATTGGAATATTTTCATTCCTAAAGTAATTATATTTTGATGTCTCTAATTTAACACTTACTAGACAACTTCGAAGCGATCAAATCGTCATTAAATCGAAAAGAAATCCAAAGGAACTTATTATGAAACATCTGCTTGTCTAGAAAATATAGCGGTGAGCATGTAATATACATGCTGACCGCTTGGTATTATTCGAGCCAAAATAAATAAGAATTTCAAATATTAACTAGTTTTGTTTATTTTCGCATCCTCTTGTTTAAAGAACGTCTCGATTTGTACATGCTGAGTGTTCCCATTATTTCGAGCTATTCTTGCATCATCATATTTACTTTTAGTTCGTTAAAACAATACATTTTGTATCGCTTAAAAAGTTTCGTATATTCCAATTGGAAGTGAGCTTTTAGGTTAGAACTGGGTTGGATTTTAAGACGCTTGTTTTACGAGCTGTAACGGAAGATTCCATAGTGCCTAGTACTTAGTAGTTAATGCATTTTAGTAGTTCACACATGCCCCCTCTCCGATAACGTTGGACCCCAACGTTTGCGAAGAGAGAACTCAATTCGAGAAGATATGTTGCATTTTACATTATCCACTTGTTGAAAAAGTTCAGCGGCAGAAAAAGTATTTTACTGTAGCTTCTAGTGGCAATAAAAGTATTTTTGCTGCCGCTAGTTTACCAGAACAAATAACGGTTTTTTAAATTCAATGGGCGATACTATCATGTTATATGTAACATGTATGTCAACTGTCGGGCATGTTCACTATATTTTCCACAGAATTGCTGGAGGCAAGCGCTCCCACCGCCCTCGTTGAAACGATGCTTATGGATAAAGTTGTCACCTTTTTGCATACAATTAACTCTACGAATGTCGGGCTGACCTTGAGGCTATTTGAAATAATCAATTCGAAATATTCATTCAAAGCTGGCATTGAGCATCATTATTTATCTTTAATAATGAACGGTAACTACTTTTGAAATTTGGAAAATCGTGAAGAGAGTTTTTGCATCAGCGTTGAAGTTCTTAGTTGAACGAAAGTATCTTCGTAGAAGGAGATACTGCAGCAAAGTAGAGTTTTTTGGGTATGATGGAACTCGATCTTCAAAACTAACAGCTGATGTCGCTCGTGAATATCGAAAATCGATAGGCGTGCAAAAAAACTCTGATATTAAAAAGTTAACTCCCAAGAAAAATCCATCTTTCCATTAATTTATTTAGTTTTACAGCTACTTTAGCTTAGTCAGTCAGAAAATACCATTTTCAGAAAATATTTGATTAATTTTTATGTCTTACCATGAGATAATAACTCTATTAGAATGTTGAGAACCACTGTCATATCCTAAAGAAAATATTTACTGACGGAATAAATAGGGTACTCTACTCACACAGGCCTTTCTACATATGAACATAATATTCCCCAAAATCTAAAAATCCGACTAGAGCATATACATAAATCAAACTTGATTGTGAGATTTATAATGAAGCTAACCAACAACTTGCGATTTAGAGCACATTTTCGTGATAAGAAGGCGCCGCGCCATTTAGTTTTCATAGTGAAATATTTCCGCCATGCAGACTGCATTTTGTTTGTCTCTGGGTTGTGTTAAATCTCTTGCTTTACCGGAACAACAGATATCATAAATCATAGTGGTTGATTAATTAACGCATTTGTAGAAACTTTATGAAATATAAAGCAAAGAACAGTATAAGAAATAGTAGTCTAACTAAGAACAGAATTACTCGAAAAGCAAGCAAGGCAAGAGGGTTGAGGGGAGTTATGTTAAAGGGCAATTGATTGTGTATACGATATTTTCACTAGATTGATTAGCTCTAAGTTAAAATTCATGATGATACTACTACACGAATACTAAGTGCAAAAGTACATATACTAATCGTCCCAGCTGGCGAAAATTCGTTATAATAATACTTAACTAGCGACAGCAAAAATAATTTTACGTCGACTGGGAGCGACAGTATAATAGTTTTTCTGTCGCTGAACTTTTACACCAAGTGTATAATGTAAAATGAAATATGTCTTCGCGAATTGAGGTCTGTCTCTCTAAAACATAGGAGTCTTTGCAAACGTTGGGGTCCAACGTTATCGGGGAGGGGGCATGTGTAAACTACTAAAGCGCATAAACTACTAAGTAAATATCACCCTGGAAACATTCAAGATTAATTATGAACATCAACGCAACGATTATGAACCTTAAGCATGCACCAGCGGCAGGTTTAATTATATAAACACTCAAGTGAACAGTCAGTTTCTTTCTCATCGAATCCGGTTTAACCAGTTCGCTGCAGCACACATTTGCGTAGTGTTCGGGGGGTTCTAACTTGCAACCTAAGTTTCGCAGCACCCATGTACGTGGGCTTGGAGTTACCCACATAAAATAGTAAAGCTGTATCTACAATAAATTTGTCAAAGCATTAAGAAAGATAACTTCATAGTGGAATCTGTTGCAGTGTAAATTTCGAGTGAAATTAAGTTAAACTATTCTGAAGTTAAAAACGTTGAAATACGTGCCAAAATTAAATATCAAAAGCTAACCATAAATTAAATACAGCACAACTCTTCAACTTTATTATAAACAGTGACCAAGACTCTTAAAAACAATTCCAAATATACCTCAACCGAAAAGACACGAGCATTATCATGGTCAAGTAAAGTGTAAATTCGTAAAGGCTTTGACTAATAGACATTTATATTGATCTGATCAAGGTGTCTTCTTTATCGTCTCTTCTCACTTGACGTAGATCGACTCCAAATCTAAGCTACATAATCTGCACGCCCCCCAAGGAGAGGTGGGACCCCCAAATTGCTTCAGCAAAATAGGTCGAGTCCAGTCAATCCTCAACGAATGGTCATGCGCTTCACGCTATTCTGGTAAATTATATTTAAACATGGTTATCAACATAGGTGCAGACCTCAAGTTATACTAGACCTGAGCATCAATATACGTACATTTGTTTCGAAGTTAGCGAGTTAATATTCTATTCGTTATCATCTGAGCTACGCAACCTGGAAGACCACAGAGGATCACCGCAAGCGAATATACTCTGCGACACGTGATGGGAAGCGTCCCAAGAAGCCTCTTTGACTTGTCGAATTGCCTCAAGGGAGAATCCTCTTTGACACGTGGTGGAGGCGCCGTTCTCATCCCTAACCCCGGAAGCATTTCAGTTATTTATATACAGTATGACACGTGGTGAAGGCTGCCCTTCTGACCTCCGTACATAAGACCTCGGACCGTGGACTCATCAGGATTTATCCAGCCAGGACCCTGTAAAATAATACTTGTCGGTCTCTAGTAAATCTTTGACCGCTAACCGTAGGGCCCCATGGGATCATTTGTGAAGCATCAATTATTGTCTTTTTAAGAAAATATGTCATTCATTATAAATCCGAGAGAATTCTTTAAGTTTTGTGGGTCAACGAAGTAGTTTTCAGTACCAGTTCTTTTTGGGTTTCATTTGATTTAAAGTTGTTTTTTTGGGAAACAGTGCCGACCCGTCTTCTGGACACTCATACGATTGATCCATGACCAAGGCATCACCAGTTAATATCAAAAAGCAAAAAGACAAAGAGGACCATAATGACGAAGCGAATTTTCAGTTAATCATGCAAGAGGCAAAAGAGGCAATGGCAAAATATAAGACAGAGAATATACAACAAAAATATAAGAGAAGAGCCATTAGCAAGGACGACGACGTATAAAAAAATTACTAGCATTGTCTGGGGAAAAGAGGTTCTGACAATTATAGTTTTAAAACACAAATATCATTAACAACTACCTTAGATAATAGAGAAAATCGCCTTTATGCAAGGAACAAGGAAAAATAAGCAGTATATGCTGATAGAGAGAATTGTAGCTGAGTATAGAGTTACAAGTTTGAACACAAAGTGTTTACCATAAGTACCCTATTGGGAAAATGATAGCAAAATACGTAGGCGTTGGAATAAAGGAAAAATTTAGGAGTAAAATGGAGAAATCAGTAACTACGAATAATTGTAAACGCAAGTGTTAGTGATAAGTACCCGACTGGGAAAATCATAGTGAAAACATATTGGCGTCGGAGTAGAAGAGAAATTGAGTAGTAAATTGGGAATAAGTAACTAGGAAATATAGGTACGGTTGTAAACGCAAGTGTTAACGATAAGTACCCTACTGGGAAAATCGTATATTTAGATGAAACACGAATGCGTGAACATAAGGCATAAATGAAGTCATATTAAACTATTATCTAAGGTACATCCAGTAACATAAACTAGAAGAAAGCAGCTTAAATATAAGAAGAAACAAGAAACTATAAAGAAACAATACACTAGAGGAATACGTCGAACTGGACCAAAGGAAGAAGTAAACCAAGAAAAAAATTGAAATAACCAAGAAAAATATCATAACTAAGTAATTAAGAAGCAACCAGAAACTAAGTAAACATAAAGAAACCAAAAATTAAGTAAGAAGTAACCAAAAACTAAGCAAATACAAAGAAACCCGAAAACAAGAAGGAATCAGAAACTAAGCAACTAAGAAGAGGACATATAGGACGATAAAGAGGGCGAAAACTTCGGGGAAAGACTGTTAGCCACTTTGAGGAAAAAATAAGAAATAGTCACATAATGAACGCAAATGTTGACGATAAGTACAGGGTTATCAAACGAGGACTAGACAAGGCGATTTTTTGACTGAAAACACTGAAAAAGCCATCTTATGTAATTTTCTCCCGCGAATTCGGATATGTTCAGCAAAAAACAATTGAACATCAAATAAAAGTGCTAGGGTGTCACTTTGATATTTTTTTAAATGGAACACCCTGTATGCTACTACATTTTTGGACTCTTTAAAAAAATCTAAACACATTTTGTGTATAATATCCTATACCTATCTTTAGCTGTTTACCAAATATTGACAGTTGAAAGTCGGGCATTTTGACACTTTGATAAGCTCTAAAATCTAAACCGCACGAGATCAAAGAAAACAGTTTGCGCATTTCTATCTTTGGTTTTCATAAGCTATCGAATGATAGTAACTTTGAATTTAACCGGATGTTTAAAAGTTCCGGTTAATTTTATCCGCAGGTTAAATTCGAAGATACTGTCATTCGATAGTTTATGAAAACCCAAGATAGGAATGTGCAAACCGTTTTCTATGATCTTGTGCGGTTTGGATTTTAGAGCCTGTCAAAGTGTGAAAATACCCGACTTTCAACTGTCAATATTTGGTAAACAGCTAAAGATAGGTTATAGGATATTATACACAAAATGTGTTTAGATTTTTCTAGAGAGTCCAAAAATGTAGAAATATGCAGGGTGTTCCAATTAAAAAAATATCAAAAGTGACCCCTAGCACTTTTATTTGATGTTCAATTGTTTTTTGCTGAACTTATCCGAATTCGCGGGAGAAAATTACATAAGATGGCTCTTTCAATTTTTTTTATAAAAGTACAGAGCAAGTCAGATTATTAGTCATTTATCTTATCACTACCCTTCTTAGATAATGGCCATACTCTCGGAAGGATAATAATAAATTAAAAATACTAATATCCAACTCAAATCATCATTTAAGGCAATATAATTGATGACAGTCAAAAGGTGTAAATAACCCACACATTTATTAAATATCCGATGTTATTAGTATTGTCACAAGCATTAATCATTTCAAAATCAGGCCAAATACTAACTAATTAATGTTATTAATTTCAACAGTAACAAGTCCAAGAACAAGGCCAAAACCACGCAAATCGCCAAATAGCTGGGACATCCAAACTGTTATCTCAAGGACAAGGCATGATGATGCACATTACAAAAAAATAAATATTGAAGCAAATCAGAAACTTGACCTGGAAACCGCTGACAACGGGGTTTATTATAAGCTGTGGTTAAAGTAAATATAACAAATTCAATCGTATACATATTTTAGCATAAGTTGTACTACAATATGATTTAAATATTATGACTACGATACCTATTATGGATAATATAAATACTAGTTCATCAGATGGGGATAAATGAATAGGGACCTTTTTATTATTATTAGTATTCATCATCAAAAATATTTCTCAATTGTTTTAGTATTGATATGTTTTTAATAATATTTACAACAATGTGCATTTCGGTTCCATGTACACAGTGGACCAACTAAAGTATAACATAATGTTTTCATATAACAATCATATGATTATTAAGTATATACTTTGTGATTCAATGATAATTATAATTTTGAATCAGAATTACCGACTGATAACGATAAAATGACAAATGTTTTCAGATAATATTTTTTTTTGTCAATAATTGAAGACTTAATACCCATATTTATATTAATGACTAATATACTGGAAATAATTAAAAAACCGAGTCTAAGGATAACATTAGGATAGAGGAACAGGTGTCAATATTGATTACTCATATTTTGTTTATATTTTTTACATGTACATGGAGCACTACAATTCGGTCAGATGGAGCCCTTATACAAACAGCAGCCAAATTGAGACACACGACAAAAATTCTGAATTTAGTAGGGATGGAGGTGGAGAATCATTGGATGGAATCCAGGACCGAACTAAGCCATAAGGTAGAACCAAGTTTAAAGTGCTCAAAATATAACTTAAATGTAATTATGTACGGATCGATATGACTCTTCGCTAACAAATTTTTATTCATTATGGAGATTCTTTTCTTTTTGAACTTTTTTATCGTAAAAGATGTTTTTACATTGGGTATCAATGCAAGACGGAGGAAAGCATGTGTAAACTAGTAATCCTATTCACAAAAAAAAGAACCTTCAGTCTAAAGTTTCAACTTGATACTTGATCTTCATAATTATTATGCTTATTATCTAAAAATATTTTCAAAACAATCATTAAACTTTCAACAAATTTTAGTATAAAAGAACATGCAAACCGAGTAAACGACAACTTGGTCATCCAGTTCGTAGTACCTCAAAGGTAAACGCTCACTGGTAACAAGTTCACACCCTACATACCTGGTCATACAGTTCGTAGTACCTCAAAGGCAAACGCTTACTGGTAACAGGTTCAAACCTACCTAAGTTACGTCAGTGAAAAAGTAAAAAGTGAAGTGAACCTAAATCGAAGTGAAACTAAATTAAGCATACCAATATAAATTAAACGAATTAACTCTCTTAAAATCCAACATAAACTAAAAGTACTTTCAAGGTAACCTCAAATTGCTTCAAGGGAACCAATTAGGTCGAGTCCAGTCAGTCCTCAACGAATGGACATGCGCTTCACGAGAGTCTGGTAAATTATATTTAAAGATGATTGTCATCATAGGTGCATACCTCATTGTCATACTAAACCTGGGCATCAGTTACTATTCTATTCGTCATCATCTGAGCTACGCAACTTGGAAGAGCATAGAGGATCACCGCAATCGAATATATTCTGCGACACGTGATGGGAGGCGTCCCAAAAAACCTCGAACGACACGTCGAATTGCTTAAAGGGAGAATCTTCTTTGACAATATATATAACCAATTTAAGGCAATTTGTTGCAGCAAATTAAAAATTATGGCCAGAAATATCCCCATTTATAATCTCATATAGAAAGAAAATAATCCATCCATAATTCCATTATCGGCCAAGTAAAAAAATCAAGCTCTACACCCTTAATTACTAGAATATTTTCTTTTATATGCTTCAACACACCCTCTAAGCTCGTAAGATGGTATTTTATACGACAAGGCTCACAACGTCATCCCAAAAGGGATTACTGATAACGATCTAGAGGTATCAAGTTTTATATCGCAAAGAAACGATTATTATTAAGTTATTTATTTTATATGACGAACGTATTGGAGTTTATCGTGTCGAACATCGAACACGACCGGTCACGAACCAAACGTCAGAAACGTTTCTGAAAAGTAATTGTCCTTTTTGTAAGGCTACTAACTGACAAACATTTAAAGGGCATTTTCCCCGAGATAAACAGGGACGGACTTTGAACGTTTGTGACTGAACTAAAATGTGAAAGTTAGGAAGTTCCATCTATAACACGCGTTTTGAAAACCGTTTCATTATACATGTTGAATAGTATTGTTTGAAGCAGATCGAAAGAAAATATTTTTCGACACTAGTGCTTAAATGTTATATTAAGACACGAAAAATAGTGCAATTTTTTTTTGTGACAATATTTTCCTCATCTTCCCAGTTCAGCTTTTGCACTTCACATTTTCCATTGTTTTTCCAAAAAAGAGCCTTGTTCATAAGTTTGGGAAAAATTTCGTTTATCTTTGCTGTGTTTACATCTAAATAGAAGAAATGTGTTGTGCTTTATTTTAGCTTGGACTTTGCTACTTTAAAGGAGTAGCAGGGAGGTCTCCGCATGTGAATGCATATGGGCACTAAGACAGAAGTTTAGATGAAGGACTCAAAAGAGGACTTCGCTGCCCTTTGGAGGTTTGGATTACAGATTTAGTACGTCCAGAGTGTCCTCCACAAGTATATCAATACTGGATAAACGGTTTTGGCGTGACACAAAGTCTGTCTGTCTGACTGATGGTGCGCTCTAAAATTTATATTAGAAAATTTGCTGATCATTACAAGTTAAGGCGCGCCATCGCTTACAATTTTTGCAAATTTGCCTTATACGTTAACATAACATTTCTCAAGTTTAAGTTATAATTTGGGACATGGTGATACTTATTTACTAGTTCCTACTCGGATTAGTGGTACTTGAGACATTTAAAGCGTTCCAGACTTTTGCTACAGTCTGCATTTTCTATTATTATTTTTTTTAAGTAGAAAGCATTTACTATTGTTTTAATTTGCCTTGTTTACCCTTAATAAGGTACATATTTTTTTGTGAGGAACCGTCAAATATTTCTGATGTAATATTTTTTTCTATAGCAGCCTTTACAATGTCGATACTTTAGCTCCTTCTAATCAATATGTATTAAATCTGGCAAATTGAATAAAAAATTCCATAGGAAAATATAAAACGTTATTCTACAAAAATTTTCCATGCAATAGTACTGTGTAACATGTCAATACCTTTGAAGGGTGCCGTGCTAATTCCTAATACAAAGAAGTTGACACGTGGAGGAGGCCCGTTCTGATCCCCGTACATTGGACCTAGGACCATGCATTCGCCGAGGAGATAACCTTTGGAGGTGGCGTTCGGATCCGCAGTGTCGTTTATTGGAAGTGATGTTCTGTTCTCTAGTGCCGTTTATTGGAGATTGGAGGCAGCCGTTTAGATCCCTAACCCCGGAGGCTTTGCAGTTATTTAGATGCAGCGAGGTCACATGGTGGAAGTGCCTTTTCGACCTTTCTACAAGTAACGCCTTACTGACCCCCGTAGACATAACAAGTGTATCGTCATTTTTTTCCTCAAGCCATTTTTGAGTCCCGTTTCGATTGCTGTGTACCTTGATATACAGCGTCAGTCAAAAAGATTTTTTTTCTTTCATCAGAACTGCAAACACAATTTATAGCCATTAAGGTTCACAAGGTTAAATTCGTGTACCAGCTTCTCTTCAGATTTGAGATACCATCAATCAACATCATTGAGTATTACAGAGATTAGTAACTTCTAATTGTTCATCACACATCTTCCAGAAGGAGTGAATCTTTTATGCGGGCGGAATTTCGTTCCTTCGAGGAGTAACTTGACTGCTCTCGGAGTTATATGAAAAAATATCTATCCCATGGCAAAATAAGCATAATAAAAACCAATAAAACAAATTAAGGTCAAAGACACTCATACGATGGATTCAGGGACCAAGGCATCACCAGTTCATATCATAAAGCAAGAAGACAAAGAGGACCATAATAAGGAAGTGAATTTTCAGTTAATCAGGCGAGAGACAAAAGAGGCAATGGCAAAATATAAGACAGATAATATGCAGCAAAAATATAAGAGAAGTGCCATTAGGAAAGACGACGACGGCGACGTAGAGAAAAAATTACTAGCATTTTATGGAGAAAAAGTTGCGGGAAATTACAAGTTTAAAACATAAATATCATTGACAAATACCTTAGATAATAGATAAAATAACACTTAGGTGGAGGGACAAGCAAATAGAGAAAGTAGAAGAAGGAAGGTGAAGTTTTTAAGAAGTAGGAAACCTAGAAATAAAGGATATACTAAGAAATAAGTATATACAAGGCGTATAAAGAATTGTTAAACTTAACTATCTCAGAATGAGTTTTGGGGAAATTCACAAGTCAGATAGTTGGAAAGCAAAATATACGAGGAACTAAGAAATGAAAATAGAGGTTCATAGAAAGTATATATAAAGCATAATAGAGATATTGCCAAACATAGAGAAAGTCATATAAAACTATTATCTAAGGTACATATGGTAACAGAAACAAGAAGAAAGGAATTTAAATATAAGAAGAAACCAGAAACTATAAAGAAACAATACACGAACTGGACCAGGGGAAAAAATTAAAGCAGAAAGAAAAAAATAACTAAGAAGGAACACGTAACCAAAAACTAAGCAAAGAGACACAGAAAAAAAGAAACTTAGAAGGTGGCGAAGAGGACGATAGTACAGGAGATGACGAAGAGCGTAGATGTTCGCGATAAGTACCTAATTGGAAAAATCATAGAGGGGAAGAGAAACATGGGCGTTAGATTTTTTTTAAATTGAGATTCGAGTAACTAAAGAAGAAAGTTATAATTTCAAATGCAAGTGTTAACGACAGTACTTTATTGGGAAAATCATTGAAAAAACACGTAGTCATTAAAGAAAGAAATTAAGAAATTGAAATATATAACTAGGAAAAAAGTTATAATTTTAAATGCAAGTGTTTAACGATAGTACCTTATTGGGAAAGTTACAGAAAAACACACAGGCATTTAGTTAGAAAAGAAATTAGATAATAGAAGAGATAATATTGAGAGAAAAAAGTTATAATATTGAAAATACATGGATTATAATATTGAACTAAAATAATGGAGAAGCTAGAAAGCGAAATTATACACAGGTCATATAGGGTATGTTTTAGCCAACTGTCGCAGATAAGTACCTAATAGGGATGATCATAAGTCAGACACTTGGGCAACATGAGGACCTAGGAGATGAAATTGGAAGCTATTGATGGGTATATATAAAATTATAAGGAAAAGTAGACAATATATGAGAAGATAATAAACTAGAGTAATAATAGAAATACGGGAAAATAAGTTAAAAATTAAAGATAGGAGGTAATATTAAAGAGAATACATCACAAAGGTGTCGATAGAAATAGTTATATAGACAAAATACGTAAAGGTAGATTAAATAATTAGAAATAAGCAAAAAAGTTCTAAACTTGTGTAAGGTAATCTACACCGAAAATAAAAACATTAGCTTTCCTAGAGAGTGCGCATATCAAGGAAAGGTAATAATTAAAAATATTAATTCAAATCATCAGTTAAGGCAATATAATTGAAGCCAAAAGGTGTAAATAACCCATACATGTATTAAATAGACACTGTAGTTAATATTGTTCTAAAACAAACTGGTCAACGGTTACGGGGTCAAGCAGTCGATGTTATAATAAACTTAATTATAAACTTTGGTGAAATAGATATAAACATAGTTAGCAACCTAAGTACAAACCTTCATGTCTACTAAACCTGGGCAATAATACACATATCTTTAGTACGAAGCGAGCTTTTGTCCACTGTCAAGATCATCATCTGTGCGAGAGGATCACGCCAAGCCATAACATCTGCCACACGTGGTGGTTAGCGCCCAAATCCTCGTCGACACATATTCTGAGAGAAAATCAAATTGCCTCAAGGTCAAATCCAGAACAAAAAAAAAATCCGGAAGCGCTGACTACCTACATCACTGAATGGAGGAAGATAAGTTTTAGAAATTCTGCTAAAAAACAGGCCATGGTAACAAAAGCGAAGATGATTATAAAACTTGAAAATGTAACAAACCTTGCAATGGGGAGAGTCAAAACCCAACTGGACCAAATGGGCATCAAGATAGAAAGTACTAAAACCGAAATGGTGATTTGGGCAGACTATAGAAGGCTAACTAACAAATCTCAACGTAAACCTAGATGTCGCAGAGATTAGAAGCTATATGCGTATGACGTCACCTGTCAGGGAAGGGGGTAAAAAAGCCTTGGGGGTAATGGTGAAACGGGCAAGACTATCATGTAATGTAGGAGGCCCTAAATCCTGCAAGAGGCAAATGCTGTTCTCAGCAGTCCACTCAATACCACCACTACAATAAGCTTGCTGAAAGGATAAATAGGCAAGGCAGCTATCAGAATCATATCAGGATATAGAATCCTTTCAACGATAGCTGCCGTAACAATCGCATTAATTGTCCCATTTAAACTGAAAGCGAAAGAAGCCGCAACAATATGAGAATCGAGACAAACACATAGAGAAGAGGACACAACTACGTACCGCCACGTTATGGCAACAAGCATGGGATGAATACAATGGGCATTCGAGAATATTTACTAAAAACGTGGAAGGATGGAGAAATAGAAAATGGGGAGAGATGTACTATTTTTTACCTCAGGCCTTTACCTGGTGGCAATAAAAAAGCGCCAGACGCAAACTGCTTGTTTTGCGGGCAACCGGATACACCGAATCACACACTAGCCTTTTGTGGCAAATGGCACAATGAAAGGCTGGACAAAATATAACGGAACGGGATATTGCTGAATTATTTCTAAAATCGGAAGAATACTGAATTTCAATATCAGACATGCTGAGGAATATAACGAAGGGGAAGGAGCTATAAGAGTAAAGACGGCATGAGAATAGAAACTGACTGAAATGTGACAAAAAAAGAAATAGAACATAAGAGACTTGAATACGAACCCCTTTCATTGACGTAATGCCATAGCTCCAATGGTAGGAGGGAGTAGTTGTGAAATGGTTTTGAGTGGGTTCAGGTTCCACACAGCCCAGGTCGCCCGAACACGAAAGGCCTGGGCTCTAGGGTGACACGCTGGACCTCTTTTTTCCAGGTTGCCCGACCAACAATGACCTGGGATGGTGCGAAGGAATTTTTCCTGTTAACTTAAAAAAAGGTTAGTTTGGGTTAGCCGATCTAACCGAAACTAATCCAAACTAACCCATTATATAGTTTTAACGTTTCGGACCGTTAAAACAGGGTCGTGCTCTGAAGCGCGGTATATATTGTATTGTCGACATATCATTGCTTTACAGATATTTTCACGGCGGAACTTTCCAGGATTTGGCCCGCCTCATCCCACCTCCAGTAACGCCTGTCAGTCAGTCACGACAGAGCGCAACCTTTCGTTGTACAACAGGGACTTTCCAAGAAGATGGGTAAATCTCATTTCGGTAAGTCAGGCAACGACTAGACAGTGAAACGAAAACTTAAGCAATAAAAATTTATATAAACATTATTTAGATTTTAAGCAAGTAGCAACGAAAGCACACTTTACTTACAGTTACGGTAATTTTAGCAATCCCGAAAAGTATTTTTTTGCGATAATTTATTTATGTTTATTCCTACTAGTATAAATAACTTTTTATCTTACACCTACTTTCAACTTACTATTCGAATAAAACCGATAAAAACAGCATCAAATATTCAAGGTTACAGAGCTATAGACAGTGGGAAACTGTAATGGCTCGACATAATTACAGTACCCGTTGTACTACCGAATTTCAATCATTCTACGGTTTTTTAGCTTTATTCATAAACAATGGATGTCAGTGCTCATCAGGTTCATTCGAAATCAATTTTTCTTGTAAATGTAATATTTGAAAACTGTTTAGATATTTTAAGACACATATTAATATTATGATTATTTTTATACAAACACAGAAGTAGAAAAACATATTTTAATATGTCAATTAATTTCAATATGTAAGTTTCAATGATTTGACTCCAATTTATGTTTACTACATATCCGGAAAGATTTCCAACATACTCAACTAATCATAATTGTCGTATTACAATTACAATTATTGCTTTTAAAAAATTAACATGCAGTTGTCTTCTTCTTTCTTCCATCAACTGCAACTTGCAGAGAGACGGAAGAGAGACGTAATCCAGGTTGTGGGAGAGTATAAAGTAGCGAAACCCTTCTGCCGAGATGGTTCGTTTTCTCTATTTTATATCTCATCGAAGCATGCATTTATAAATCGTCATATTTAGTCTATTTTTATATGATCTCTATTGAAAAATTTACGCATTATCTTCTGGAAAATACACCCAATTAGCGCTAATATCCCCCTCAATTCATGCGAACTCTTTGTTGATATTTCCATTGGCCTATTGTGGTTTATTTACTAACATTACCGTGCTATGTGATGCAGCAAAAAGGATTGTGGTTCATAGCAAAAATTAAACAAGGATAAACAAATTTATATTGGCATTAATTAGTCGCTTCCGTTTTTAGCAAAAGCCAGCATTATTTGCACACCATATTTAGATAAAATAGGTTTAAAAAATAGCACGTTATTTTTACAGATCGTAGGAGAGGAATCTTTATCCATGTACATTTAAGGCAAATAATAAACAACGCGAGCGAACAACGTGGGCAATTATGAACCTTAAACTTGCAACGATTAGTAAATTTTATTGTATAAATCCTTAAGCGGACCATCAATTCGATAGACTTTTTCTCTCGCCTTCCTGCTCCACCTGATTTTAACGCAGTGCACATGTATGTGCGGTTACCTACCTAAAGTAGTAAAGTCGAATCCACGATAAATGTATCAAAGCTCTAAATAAAAAAATTTTAGAATAGAATCTGTCAAATAGTTAGAGAGCAGTGTAAACTCTGAGTGAAATTAAGTCAAATAGGTCTGCCGGTAAGATGCTCAAATACTTGAGTACCAGAATGTGGTCGGTTTAAACAATTATTTCTTAAATCATTTATGACCACAAAGGAGAGGGTGGTAATTAACTTTATAATTAACCACTTTAATTAGCGCACTGTATTACCATAGGTTGGTGGGTGTTTTATTCATAGGGTGTGAATTAAAACATGTATTTTAGGTATCACGTACTTTATAATGCAAGATTTAATTTGCATTAAATATGATTAATATATACAATGATTTTTAACTACTTTGAAGCATTCATCCTTTCATACATAAAACTAAATACTGTATATGAGGTTAACTATTACTAAATGTCTAACAAAATTTCTTGATTATTTAATTTAACAAGAACTTCTTTCTTTACTGAATTTATTCAACTTTATTTCAACTAACTGCTTTTCATGCACACAAAATACCTTGTTACTTTACGTCTTCATCAATTCTTTCAACTTAACTTCACCATGGAGGTAAGAGTTGGTATAGAATCTGCGTTCTGCGCCCATCGCCGCGGTGGAGATGCGCAGTAGCAAAATTCGCCCACGTGGCCTACGCCATATTTAAGGGCGTGCCACCTGACAGCTGACAGATGACATTTGACGTTTGACAGCTGAAGGATGACAAATGATAGATCAAAATGGTAAAAGTCGCCAACTTGGGCTATAGCATATCTAAGGGCGGGGCCCCGCTAAATAATGTGTAACAATTGACAAGCGACAAATGACGTATGACATTCGACAGCTGATGTATAACAAATGGTGGATCGCAATGGCAAACATCGCCGACGTGGGCTATCATATATTTAAGAGCGGGGCGTATGACAATTGACGGATGATAAATGACAAGTGACAGACCACGCATGAGCTGTGGCGCGGTTAGGTGCGGGGGACCTTCAAGACCATCCTCGCGTCCCCGTGCCGATCTCCGCGTCCCCACGATCGTAGGTCTTCGGTCCCCGCCGAGACCGGTGCTAGTGAGGGGCGCCATAAATTCCAGGCAATGACATCACAGCTAAGATCACCTGGGCCAATGTTTCGAATGATGACAAGATCTCTGGTTCAGATAATCAAACTTGAATCAATTTTGAAAGCAACGACCTAATAGCCGACTTGGGCTTAAATAATGTAAATCGATTGCAACATATTTTTTAATAAATATAATATCCTCCATATAAAATCGCTTATCTACACGCAAGGCGCCAGGCTGGCGGGTCGACAGGATGTAACAATCTATAAATAAATGATATCAACCACACTCTGGCCAATAGAATTAATAATCCCACCACACAGTTTTATCAAACACAGCTCGAAATCTGCTGCCGATTTCGACTTTGTGATATTTTGTGTGTTGTGGTGTTAAGTTTTTGCAATCGGTAAGTCTCATAAATAAATTATATCAACTAGGATTCAATCATGTAATATAATTTCAGAGTATCTCAAATTATCCAAAAATCGATTTAATTTTTTTGCTCGATAAATACTGCTTCGAGAACGAAAATACGACCCATATATATTATGCCCTAGCTATATTAAATGAGTACATATCTAACAAAAAATAATTTAGGATTATTTTTCAGGGCCTTAGGTATACCTAGTTTAAAAACTATTTAGTCTTTGCATGTGCATGAGTTTTTGTTAAACGTATTTAGCATAATCGAAGATCACGCATCAAAAAAAGCACATCGCCAGAAAAGTATATTACGTTTTTTGTCTGTCATTCCTAAACGGCCTTAACCATGTTTTTTGTCAAATATATATTTTTTATTGAGATCGTTATCAGCCGGGATGCCGAAGGCACTTTTTCCGCTATGTACGCATATCTAGCTCTTGTAGTTTTCGAGAAAAACCAATTCCGGTCTACTACGCATAGTGGCAAAAGAGCACTAACTTAAAATCGCTTCAAATATATTGAGCTATACATCAAATAAAGCTAATTTTGCATACAATCACAAAATCGAATCAGAATTTTTGTATCGTTTATCATAAAGGAGTTATAGTGCTTTAAAATATATCGAGTTTTACATTAAATTAAAGGGAATTGTGCAAGGAATTGAAAAATTGAAAGAAAATGTTTGCATCGTTTTTTAAAAAAGAGTTATAGTGGCACTAAATCGTTTTAAAATATATCGAGTTTCATATCGAATTAAAGGTAATTCTGTAAATAATTGGAAAAGGTTTTTTGTGTTTAAGTGAAAAATAGTTAAACAAAATAAATAAAGTAAACTATATGGGCTTTAGAGCAAGGACTTATGCTGTTGCGGCTCAGTTAAAGAGATAAATTATTAAATAGCCAAGATATGGATTATATATATTATATTATATATTATTATATATTTTGTATATTTTTTGATTTTTCAGAAAATGTTCATCTGCCAGTTCTGTATCCGCTCGTTCACCAGGAAAAATAGCTTGAAACGTCATGGGGATTGCAGGCCAAAAACCCTAACCTGCAATCAATGCGGTTGAACCCTCAATTCCTACGAACATTTGATTCGAATCTCGAGTACAGGATTAGATTTGTCTACTACAAATTTCCAACCGCCATTTTACCTCCTTCTATCTTCAACAGGAGAGACGCTACGAGTTGTATTGTCGCGAGGAAATGTGTTAAAACGCCCAAAGAGCCCTTAATTCAGTGTTGAAAAAGGAACACAGCTATACAGTAAAAAACGATAAGTTAATACAGACGTATAAACAATTCAAAGTATACCTCAATCGAAAAGACATGCGTACTCAAGTAATCGGGCACAGTGTAAATTTTGTTAAGTGTTTGACCAATAGACAATAGCGCGAGAGCTCGATCTTACTGCAGTTATACACTAGGGTGCTCTGATTTTTTTCGAGGAATCTCGGCAACATATTAAAGAAAAACTCTACTATGATTGGTCGAATATTTCTTAAGCTACCTTTGAGATCTGACTATCTGATTATCCAGATTATTTTTTTGGAGTTGAGTCACCAGTTTTGATGGATAAAGCTATTCATAATTCCATGGACTTGACATATCAGACCTCAACTTCCCGGAAGCACGGAGAAAATCCAGGGTAGGGAAACCTGTGTACAAAGATCATCAAGAATATTCCATCATAATTTCGATGTCAGAGGGAGATTAAAATAAACCCATCGTATGTTGAAATTTTCAAAGTTAGCACAGCTCCATTACTTGGGAATATATATTAAAAGCATGCTTCGAACCTCTAGAAGTTTGCTTTTGGCAAATTAAATTACAATTAACAAAAGTGGCTTAAATAAGTTTTAAATACCTTCTGGATAATTTGCACTGTTTGGTATTTCAATTAGATTATTACATACCGCAGCACCGGGATTTAAGGTCAATTATAGTTAAGGTGCGTACCGAATACTAGGTCGTAATTTAAGTATATGAACAGCAGGGGTTTTATAAGATGTGTTTTATTTCTGTTAAGAAATGAGAAATGATTTTCTCTTTGTTTAACGTAGAGAGGGCATGATTAATTAACCATATTGGGACATCTTTCATACCCTCTTTTATGCTTTCCGCTAAAGTAAACTTATCTGTTTTCCAAGAAATATATTAATATTTCAATCGAGGCTTAAATTTTGTATGTATTCAGCTACGTTCGTTGTCTCTTCTCTGAGTATTATATACAAAGAAAAAACTCTCTCATTGTCGTTAAGGCACGTTGACAACATTTAAAGCAATTGTCAAGGATTTGGGTATGATCGTTGATAAACCATGAATTATTTCTTAAATTTACCCGAAGGTTTTTCCAGTTGAATCTCGTTATCGAATTTAATGCCTCAAACAAGTTATCGGCAAGTTGTCAACAAGTGGTAGGCAAAAATATTAATGTTCGAATACATACGTGAAAAATAGTATAAGGCAGTAATTGAATTAGGCATGTTTTATTAACACGTTGCAAGAATTTAAGAGATTGTCCAGCGATATAAGTAAAATTGTTTGATTTGGTGGGTTTGTTTAAAATTGCTTATCTGTAAGAGCCTCACTCCTTGCTTAGTTTGCTGCCGGACCAGATGCATGCACCCTGCGTGTATAGATGGGCTGGGTTTGCAGACGGACCAGGCACGTGCACCCGGTGTTTATGTAAGAGGTTGATCAGCCACGATTCACTGACAATTGATGCTATGCGCTGCGACAATTTATATTCATCGTACTCAACATGACGTTGACCTACATCTTTATACCGCGTAAAATTATATTTGGATTGAGAATCGAGATTGATTTTTTTAAGGATATTTGGAAGATATTAATTTTCCTTTAACAATACTTTGGTTAATTTTTAATGAAGAGAGAAAGTATTTGTATGTTATAGAGAAATACCTTCTGGGAATTATTGTCTTGAAAAAAATATATGGATGATTACTACAAGTTATGGAACTTTTTAAATTGTTGCGGTGCTATGGTTGACATACGATGCCCATCAAGTAGTGCTTCTGAATTTTTCGACTACAAAAATAATTTAAGGATCATCATAGATGCAAATTTCAGTTTTGTGTACTTACATATTGAAACAAATTCAAGAGGAGATAGTGCTGCCCTTTTTGTTAAATCGACACTAAACCTGGTTAAAATCAAAATTATTTTAATATACATTTTCATTGCCTTAGTTTCCGTTTCACTAGACCAGCATTGTAAAATTGTTAACAACCCTATTGTGGTGTCCAAAAATTCTGCGAATTCATAATGGTCATAAGGCGTAAAGCATAGATTATTACTGAATTTACATTTACCACCGCACCGCTAAAATATCAGTGGAAGTTAAAAGATGTAACTTTCCTGAAATTCAAATTTGCATTGAGGCGTGAGATAAAATTATCTGCTTATTTGATTTACACCGATTTTATTTATTCGGTGAAATGGAAAATGTTGCTTACTGGTGCACTGTAAACATTGATATGTTACACAGTACTTTTGCATGGAAAAGTTTTATAGAATAACGTTTTGTATTTTACCATGAAATTTTTAATTTAATTTGCCAGATTTAATACATTTTAAGGTATTAACGTTGTAAAGGCGACTACAGTAAACATATTACATCAGAGAATTAGCACCTACAAAAAAAATATATATACCTTATTAAAAAAAACATTAACGGGACAAATTAAAATAATAGAAACTGCTTTCTACTTTTAAAAAATTAATAATAGAAAATGCGGGCAGTAGCAAAGGTCTTGAACGGTTCCAATTCTCAAGTAATACTAACTCGAATATAATGTGAAGTACTAGAATGTATGCACTTCTAATCTAAATAATTATCTTCTTCTTCTTCTTCTTATAGTGCATATCCTCTCGGAGGTTTGCTATCATCACAGCAATCCAGACCTTGTTGACTGCAGCTCTGAACAGTTGAACATTGCTGCAAGTAAACCAATACCTTAGATTCCTTAGCCAGGACACACGGCGTCTGCCAATGTTCCGCCTTCCACTAATCTTTCCTTGGACTATCAGTTGTAGAAGTGTGTATTTCTGCCCTCTCATTATATGACCCAGATATTAAAGCTTCCTCTTTTTATGGTGTTAACTATTTCGCACTCCTTCTGCATCCGGTTCACCACTTCGGCATTAGTAATTCTATCGATCCAGGGAATCCGCCACATTCTACGTTGTTTAGGGTTTTTTTCTTGGTTCTCTTTCTAATAAGATGTTTTGTAGCTATTGTTTCTAACCCTGTTTGAATTGGCTTCCACTCTTCCTCCACCCTGACATCATTCGATGTGTTAATGTCCCTCATACATTCAATGGTCTCTCTTAGCTGTGTCATGGATTTCAGGATTCTTAAGGAGTTTTGGGTCTATGAAGTTGTTGAGACGTTTTGTAATCTTTTTCATATTTATATTAACTTTAGATATAACTAGGTTGTGGTTGGAGTTAATGTCAGCCCCTGGGTATATTTTTACAGCTTTGACTGCGTTCTTGTAGCGGTTGTTAACGAGGATGTAGTCTATTTGGTTTTTAATTGTATTTCATGGGTTTTCCGCAGGAGATTTCCAGGTATACAATCTACTATTTGGTAGGTTGAAAAAGGTATTTGTTATCATGAGATATCTAACTTGACAGAACTCTACCAGTCGATCCCCCCTATTATTCCTTTCTCCCAGGCCAAAACTCCCTGTTGTAATGGAATATAAGTTTATTCCGCTCCACTAAATTCACTCCAATTACGAATGTTATTCGATGTTTGGGATTTGTGTCGCCAGTGACATCTATGGGTACCGCGAATGGGTATATTTTGTGCAAGTAATTAAATTTAAGAAATACAGGTACGCTGTTTTATATCTACAATTTATGAATTTGTTTCACGGTAGATTACTATATTTAACAGTGAAATCTATTCGGGAATGGGCTTATCTCATGTAATTAGTTGGTAATTGGAGAGCGTAGTATGCTATTTAATACCTATAATTTATGCATTTAATTTACTATAGATTACTATATTCAGTATATATTGGGTATTTCTTTGGTTTGACTCCGCATGCCCTATAGTAGTAGTCACATGATATAAAATATCCAATTAAAACATCGAAAATCATAATTTGTTGAACGTCTTGACTTTCGAAAGCGAGTTCGTTTTATCTTTGTGGCGACGCTGACACGAGTGAGAGCTCGTTTTTAATCTTAAAATATTTTATTCATCTTGCAATGTATTTCACTAATTTTTTTCATTTTTATATACATAATTAATAATTGTTTCTGACTTGCTTAATCGTATTTGGCTAACGCAAGCT
The DNA here is from genome assembly GCA_016904865.1 of Pissodes strobi. Taxonomy (NCBI): domain Eukaryota; kingdom Metazoa; phylum Arthropoda; class Insecta; order Coleoptera; family Curculionidae; genus Pissodes; species Pissodes strobi. Next base: position 3,263 of record MU188943.1, on the reverse strand, counting down.
TTTTATATTACACTTTCAATTAGCTTGCAGCTTCAATAATCTTAATTTTTGTAATGACCGTTGGGTTAAAATACCGATTTATTGGTGGATAATTGCGTCTCTAATTAGTCAAATTCATGTAATTTGAAAGTGATTTAATCCAAATTAACAGAGAACGTAATTTATCATCGTTTAGCGATCACGCAAATTTTACGTATTTCCATACAAATTGAACAGTATTATTTAAGGAATTCTTGGAGTAAGTTCTATATATTCCTGCAGTGGCGGCTCGTCATTGGACGCAGGTGAAGCGCCGCTTCACTTACAATTTCTAAAATTTCATTACTTTAAAGTAAAAATATTTTTAATTAAATAAATGCAATTTCTCAAATTACATTTCTTAAAAATACAAATTTTCATAATATAAATTTCTAATCAAAATTAGTGCGATAATGCTCATAAAAGATAATTAACTATAAAACGTAACGCGCTGAATAACTTGTCATAAGATCGGCCGGTGCGGGCGGTTTTCGACACTCAATACAGTCACGAAACAGGTGGGAATCGCACACAGCAAGATCAATAATTGCACTGCAATATACAGATTTATTTACGATGGTTGCTATGGCAACGGGCGAAGCAGACATGCTAGATACGTGAGCTATTTATAGAACGGAAGCAGCCCTACAATGCTACTCCGACAGGTTCTTATGTTAATATTAAATTCAGTTCACAGTCGTTCGGAAGCAAATTTGCATCACGTCGTTGTCGCGCATTGTTTTACGAAATGTTTCCATTGTATGAGCCGATCTGCATCTTGTTAGAAACACCATTTTCCAGGTTGAAAACGATGATAAAAGAGACTTTTTAAATACGGATGGACCTAAGCCTTTCCTTCAAATAGAAAAACAAGTAGTAAAATCAAGAGAGAGAATTTTCGTTCGTAGGTTTCGAAATCTGATCTGAGTATTCTGATTATAATTGGTTTTATGGAAGTGTTTATTTAAAGAAACTATTTTGTATGTCACTATGCCCTGTTTAAGTGTAGGTGGAAAATCGAGCGTTTGGAATAAAGACGGATTTAACATTTTTGGGAATGTGACAAGAGGTTGTAGTAGGCATGAAGCTTGTTCGGACCATATTCACTGTGCATTATCATTTGCGAAGTTAAAGAAAAGCCTCACTACAAAATCGAAGAATAGACCTTATATTTAAAAAGTATATGGGAGCAGTCAAAATAACTGTACGCGAGAGTGTGGGTAAGTTAGTAATTCTATTATCTTTTTGATATTATTATAAATTGGTGGCGGCGCTCATGGTATATTATTTCTCGCAGGTATCGTCACCGCAGGCCTTTTGGGCGTGGCCCCAAAAAATTTTCGCCAGCGGCGCAGTATTGCCTGCGGCGCTATCTACCTAATTGCGCTTCACCTATTCTTGCCTACACGAGCCGCCACTATATTCCTGTAAAGGTAGTAAATTGAATTTTCGATAGAATTTCTTAGAATTTTCCCTCATATTATTGCTGGTTTTAATATTTTTTCTTTCGAGGCTTATTTAATTAAATTTTCAGTTTATTTGTTAAATCAAGCATTTAATTATTAGCACTCGCCCTGTCGCGTCTCAACACTGATATATCAACATTAAGTTGCATTTATGAGAGGTTATTCTCACATGTGTAAATTTATCTGGTTTTTTTCTGATCTTTTATCTAAATTTCTATCTCAATGCAATATAGTGATTACCGTATCTTTATCTTCAATTAATTGAGGCGTAATTACGCTTAATTATCGTTTATGTGTCAAGGGCCATATAAAAAAGTAATATAAATTACTTATTTGCGTTATTATAAGACTCGTTTATAGAGAGATTGTACCCCTATTTTTCTATTTATGAATAAATTCAAGTTATCTTTTATTTAGATTTGCCGAGAGTCACTAATTGGAATGCAATTCCATAATT
>MU188942.1:35124-56826 GCA_016904865.1 Pissodes strobi | reverse complement strand
TAAACAGATGCTATAAGTCCCGCCCAATTATTTCGACCAATAGTAAACGGAATGCATCTCGGGAACTATCTTCACCTGGGGCCGACGACTAATTGTATTTCATTAAACCTGAAATACTACTGTGCTTTATTGTTTCATATTTTTTAATGAAAGATGGTTTATAAACTTTGTTGTAAATAAAATGCGGCCCCCTAATTTCCGCCACCCCGTGGGGGTGCACGTGCTGCACCCCCGTCAGGAACGACTCTGGATAAATGGTGATACTAAACAAAATAATTTTAAGAACGGTAGATATATTACCCAAAAAAAAGTACTCATTATAACCCAAATATATTAGGTGTCCTATCCTACAAATAATACTAAATAAAACAATTTATCAAAATAAAATTAAAAATCTATTTTTCTTGCTTTTGCAATATCATCAGTTATTTAAATAATTGTTGGCAGCCATGACTAGTTGTTAGTGAGTAGTATTAAATAGGTGCAGTACTTAAGCAAATTTGTGTCGAAAAGAGATTCTTTTCGACACTCCTTCGCATGTCGAACTCGAACGCAAAATAGAAAAACGTCATTTTCGACCCCTAAACAAGCGAGGATCCTCTTCCTCATCCGTGGAGGAAAAATTTTCCTCTCTGAGAACAAAATATATTAGGTAGGTGCCACGTCATCGTCATCGTGTTGACGACGATTTGTAACTACGATATTTTTGGTAATACAAACATAACAGTTCCTACTAAGTTTTAAAAATGAGTTCCAGTGAACACGATCTGCCAAGACATCTCGCTGAAATGGTAAAGATTTATTACCACCAATAAATATTCTTCCCGAAAAATCGAGAGAGCGATATGAAAAGAAATATAGTGTGTTCAGAAAATTGTTGCAAGAGCACGAAGTAAAAAAAGTTTCTGAAGATGTCACCTTGGTCACCAGCGAACAAGAGAATTAAAACCATCAATATTACGGAGCAAATATAGTACGGTGCCATAAGTTTCCAAAATTAATAGCCTTCCTCAAAAGACAAGCCAGCGATTATGCGCCAAAGAAATCTCTGATTTTAGAAAGAGATGAATTTTCAACATTTTTGGCAGATGCCCCGGATGTAGATTATTTGCGTATGAAGGCAAGAAAGATCATTTATAAAATGGTTATAAGAATGCACTGACTTTTTGGTAAATTACGTTTTTTAGAGCGCTTTACTTTTTGGCATTCAGGCCTTGCAAATGGTAAGAACTAGTTAAAATGGATGTTAAAGACCTTGATGATTGTGGCGATATGGTAATTGTAATCCTTCCAATTACAAATATCAGCTTATGAAAAGGTCTAATGATGGTTTCGACTGATACATCTAGTACGCAGTGAGTGTATTTGTGTCTCATTATTTTTTATACTGATAAAAAAATTATATAAATGCATTCGTGCCCACTAACCGACCAACCGAAAACGCCATTAAATAAGTTTTTCAACTTTGGCGCCCTATAAAATCGAAACGGCTAAACTTAGAAGTGTTGCGCCATAAGGGCGATCCAAATCGACGATTATCCGCTACGCAAGGGCGACTACTAATTACACTTTTTCCTTTTGGTTGAGGGATTTCAGAGGAAATAAAAAAAACGGTCACGTTCGTGCAGATTTTAAGTTTATTGGCGTTCGTTAGGTTTGACAGTAACGTGTCGTCATATTACTTCCAATAATCAAAATAATATAAATATAAAAAAGGTAAAAGAGCTCAATTGGAAACAAATAATAAGATATATGCTCATAAATGTAAAGACAGTAATTTGAATTAAACTTGCGTTAGAATAGAAGTGAATTAGATACAGAATGACCGAACAATTATTAGGCACGCTTTAGCTATAACGGAGTAACATTATAACATCAAATGTATACAAAAGATCAAACCAAGTCCAACAAATTAATCAATAATCACAATCTACATAAGGCATCTATTGTCTCATCATACTAGTAATCGAAAGTTATCCGTCTAATAGTAGCTACTAACTTTGTGCGCTTTTACCATGGTAGACGATCCGCAGTTGTATATAAATAAACATGACTGATCCAGATTATGAGATACCGTTATTTAAAATTATTATAACTGGACAGTCAATAAATCAGAACGACAATGTTGATCATTTAACACAATATAAATCGAATTGTAAGATTAAAGAAATGTAATATATAAAAAAAACTATAAGCATTAATATAGATCCACACTAGTAGATTCAGCAGTTAATTAGATTCGCATAGGTAAGCTATGCTTACACCGAAATAGTACCGAGTATAGTTATATCAGTACCACGCAGAAAACTAAAACACGTAATCTAATATACGCTGAAAAATATCAATCACGCTGAAAATACATGCGTGAAAATATCAGTAGCACGCCACTAACATTATGCCGAAAAGGTCACAAATATAACTTAAACTTATTTTACTGGTCTTCGCCGATATCACCTACGGCCTTCTGCATGTGGACTACTGCTATGCACCTTGGGACCATAAAATCTCAGTGGCAATTGAGGTAATGCCATACCTCTACGGCTGCAGTTGGTACCAATAATACACAACCAACTGTATTGACTGGTAGCTACTTGGTTAGCTACTTAAACTCTCTCCATGCAACGCTCGCTTCAAACAAAAATAGCTTGCTCCAGATACACCACTCCAAGCAAAACAGCTCCAGCCAAAATAATAGCTCCAATAAACTGGCTCCCGGTTGAACTGGCTTCCAACAAAAATGGTTCCCCGAAAAAAAAAACTGAAAGAGAACAAGCGCTAAGTATGCATTCTCTCACTGTAATATCAGACAGCCTCCTCTTTCAGAACACTCTCAACTCAACGAGTATTTCAAAATAATAATGAGAGTATTTAAAAATAATAATGATATTGGTCTTGCCTAAATGTCAAGGCCACAATAAAACCAATGTCATATCAACACTACAGGTGATAGACATAAAATACTAAGAAAACTGACCAATAATATGACCACTGTTTGCTCTTTTAAGAGTTCAGACCCCCAGGCAAGAACACAGCTTGTTCATGTATGTCATTAATATTTAACCTAAATTTACTAAGCTTATGTACGACTTTACAAGTTCTTATAAGCAAAATTTAAAGTAGAAATGAAATTTATCAAAGATTATATACAGTTTTATACAACATTATACCCTATTATACAATACGGGTGCCCATAAGACAAAGAATCTGCTATGAGTGCTCGACTGCAATATCATACCGAAGACGGTATCAGAAACTATAATTCAATACGCTTGATTTTCCCAGAATATTACTTCTTGTAAAAATAATGAGTACAAATAAATCATGCTATGCCTGTTCCAAGCCTAAGTTATCTTTTGTTTGACGATATTGCATGATATACGTGCAAGAATTAATACATTTTCGAAAGTAACACTCTCTATATAGCAGTATTGTGCAGTATTTCAATTCTCCCTGAGACCCGTTAGAAAACTATAATGAAATAACTTAATATATAATATAAATAACTTATGATAAAATAAGTCCCCTGTACAGAAAATAAATGAGTATGTACAAAATGTAAGATATGTATATTTATTAGCTAACTACGTAGGGTTTTTCGATGGTAATGACAAATTGGGGAGCAAACGCTCTCTTCTACATGCATTCCTCGAAGAAGGAAACGGCGTACTTTGTTCCAGAATCCACTGCACGTGGCAAGTTACTAATCCAAAATCTTGACTTTAGGCAAAAACCAACCCATCCACAGTCAAGCCATAAACTACAGCAACCATGCCACTTTATACCCGAAATAAAGTATAATCCCCGTTTAGGGCGAATTACAAATTCTTAAACTTTTATCAGGCGGACGCACTACCTCCTTTGAGGGTTTTCTGAAGAAAGAGAACGAAATCTGGTCAAAAAGAACTACCTAGGTCGTGAAATTCAATGTTAAAAAGCTAGCAAAAACTCTGGCCACAGGCCCGCTTTACACTGTCCTGTATCAAACGTAAAAATACACCAGCCGATTGTCGCAAAATCTACCAACCTCCTCAATATGCAATGAAGCGTCCCTAACGCTGTGTGATATTATGTACTGCTGGCAGAACAAAGAAATCCAACGATAAATCCATAATTGACAATGACACCAAATCTGTTCGACGCATTCAATCGAATCGAACCTAAACGTACCTTTAGCTCCAGCCGGTTTTTTTACCTTGCTAAAACCATATATTTTAATACTGCAAAGCAGTTTGAGCGACGTTGCCAAGTTAGGGAATATACGATTTAATAACATATCCAACCAAATGCACAAACTGTGTGGCATCTAATGAAAAATACAGGATGAATTTAAAAACAGATCACACTGTATGGGATCACACAAATTGCGAGACCTATAAACGCATAGAAAATACCCGGAAAAATAAATTTTTGCAATAGCAGTTAAATACCAATGAAGCTCTAACATCAAGTATTGTGTATTTCAACTGCCAAGGATACTTAAACAATAAGGACAATATAGTGGTACTGATAAACGACTGGAGGCCTAGATTAATTTTCTTGTCCGAGACTCATGTGTCTGCAGACGTGGAACAAGTTGAATTGGGCATTGACGGTTATTGTTTGGAGCAACAACAACTAACAATAGAACAGGAGGAGTCTTGGTTTTAGTAAGAAATGACCTTAAATACAAAGTAAAATCAGCTCATTCTATTGACAACTACATGTGGTTATTGTCTATTGAAGTTTCTATGTCTAGAATTAAGTACCTTTTTACAGTTTTATACCATCCACCACAGATCGAGAATGCTCGGTTTGTTGACTTTTTTAAAGACTATCTTGACGAGGCGAGTGCGTTTGGGGGTGTCAACATAATAATGGGAGATTTTAACTTCGATCTGACGAAACCATCTTTTTATGGTGAAAAATTGTTATCTGACGTTTATCTAAATGGATTCACCCAGATTGTTGATACTCCCACACGAATAACCGATAGAAGCGAAACCCTGATTGACTACGTAATAACCAATGACAAAAACCTTCCATTTAAGGTTCACTTGACTCCAAAAATTAGAGACCATTGTGTTTTGTCCATTTATCCTGATCGAGAATCCAGTGAGAACACTGATGTCATAATGCACTATCGGTCAATGAAAAATAATGACAGGAATGATATGCATAATTATTTTCTTAATACCACATGGAATAATGATAGCGGGGATGTGAATGTTCTTGCCGATAATTTTGTTGGTGACATTGAAAAGATTGTAAATAGTATGTGTCCTAGAAAACTAAGTGTTTTTAAGCAAAAGTATGTAAATAAGGCGTGGATGACTGAGAGTGTAAGGGAGAATATGCAAACTAGGGATAATTTATATGTTCGTGCGATTGGAGAACGTGACGATGAAGTTTGGGAAGAGTATAAAAGGATACGAAATTACATAGTGAAACAAATAAAGCTTGAAAAAGAGCGATATTTTAAAGAAATTATTGATGGCAATAGGCATAATCCTACTGAAATGTGGAAGAGGCTAAAATTACTGTTACCGGGGAAACATTCAGCAACACCCAGTGAGATTAATTTCGAATTTCAAACAATTTCTAATGAATCTCAAATTGCCCAAGAATTAAATAAATATTTCGTCAACAGTATTAGTGAAATTGTGAATAGTATTCCTGAGTATTCATCACCGGATGAAGTATTGGTCGCAACCTCTGATGTTATGTATGTAGAGCTTACGAAATTCAAACCATTGACAATGTCGGAAATGAAAAATATTTTAAAAGATTTGAAAAGTGTCGGAGGCGGAGTGAATGGAATTTCCAAGAATGTTTTGTGTGAGGTGTGTTGTGTGGCTGCTAATCGATTATTGGATATAATCAATGCATCTCTTTCCAGTGGAAAATTTCCGGAAAAGTGGAAGGAGTCAACTGTTATTCCTGTTCCGAAAGTACCAAATACTAATTGTTATAACGAATATAGGCCAATTAATACAGTCGAAATCTATGAAAAGGTCTTAGAACTTGTGGTTAAAAAACGGTTGCAAGAGCATTGCGTTAAAAATAACATCCTAGTGGTCAATCAGTCCGGTTTCCGTGAACGTCACTCGTGTGAATCTGTTGTTGTTAATCTTTGTGATACTTTTAAGAGATAACTAGATAGGGGTAATTATGTTTTAGCGGTATTTTTAGATTTTAGGAGAGCATTCGAAACAGTTAACAGAAAAACACTGTTGCGTAAGATGAGCGGTGTGGGTATTAAAAATACAGTTCTCAGTTGGTTTCAATCGTATTTGCATAATAGGCACCAAAGGGTTAAATTTAAAGATGCTATGTCCGATCCATTAAGTGTTATTCATGGAGTGCCGCAGGGAACCGTACTTGGTCCCCTGTTGTTTTTGTTGTATGTCAACGACATTGTTGGAGCTGTAAATGGGTGTAACATCGAACTATTTGCTGACGATAGGATGATTTACTTGGCGGGAACGGATTTAAGTCATATGCAGCGGGTTGTGAATGATGATTTAGAGAACTTATTCAAATGGCTTTGTAATAACAAACTGTCAGTGAACGCTTTAAAATCAAAGTTTTGCTTATTTGTAAAAAGCAAAGTTTAAAAAATGTTAATTTTGATGATATAAACATAGTTATCAACGGTGACAGAATCATGCATGAAAGCCAAATAAAATACTTGGGAGTCATATTTGATTCAAATCTAACCTTTCATGCGCATGCTGATTATGTAACACGTAAATTCTCAAAGAAAATTAACTTCATTGCGAGAGTAGGGAATCAATTATCATTCAGCACCAAATTATTGTTATATAACAGTATAGCCGCTCCTCATCTTGAATTTTGTTCGACCCTTTTATACAATCTGCCTGCTTTCAAGATTGACCAAATCCAGATTGTCCACAACCGCGCTATGAGAGCTGTATTGAAATGTAATAGATGCACCCCTATTGCGACCATGCTCAAAGTTTTAAATATGTTGTCTGTGAAGCAAAAGATTGCATTTAGTGTTCACGTATTTGTGTTTAAACTAAAACATAAACTATTACCAGCTTATATAATTATGTAATAAAACCAAATTCTTCAGTGATGTACAGTTGCGGACATAAAAATTGGGGCAGCACTTTTTTCTATTGTAAGTATTACTTTTAAATCACCTTTCAAAACCAGGATATTATCTAGGAAACTGACATTCTGACAGAGAGTCAAAATTTTGATTCGTAATATTTTAATGAAAGTTATGCTATGCCCCGATTAACAGAAATCGAGAAAATGAGAACAGTTACTTTAATCCAAGAAGGTTGGTCTGAACGAAGGGTAGGTGAGAGATTTCTGGTGCCGAAAAGCACTGATCATAACGTTAAAAAGAGATGGGAAGAAACTCATTCATTCGAAAGAAAGGTAGGAAGTGGCCACAAGTTTCTACAGAAGAGGAAGATAATAATTTAATAAGTGTTCTGCGAAACCATCCTTTCAAGTCTGCTGTGGCAGCAAAGGCAGAAACTCCTTTTCCAGGAACTGCCAGAACTGCGCGACGTCGCATAAAAGGAAAGTTTAATCTACGAAATCATCCAGCAGTTAAAAAAACCTTTTTTAACTCAATTTCATAAGGAGCAGCGAATTGGATTTTCACTGGAATATTTCATAGAAGATATAGAGTTTTGGAATAATGTAGTGTTTACAGACGAAAAAATTTTCCAATCATGTTATAGTGGTCGCGTTAGAGTATATAGGCCCCCAAATACTCGCTTTGATGAACCATATACCCAAAATACAGACAAGAGTGGGCGTTTCTCCGTGAATGTTTGGGGGTGGATGAGCGCTCGAGGGCTTGGGGTATGCATAAATATTGCGGGAAGATTTAATGCGGAGGCCTATATAGATATACTCGAAAATATTATGCTACCGACTGTAACTCTAGAGTTTCCCCAAGGTAACTTTATATACCAGCATGATAATTGTCCCATACATACCGCTCGAAGAGTATCAGGTTGGATGCAGCAACGAAATATTCGAGTGCTGCCCTGGCCTTCGAAAAGCCCGGATTTAAATCCAATAGAGAACATTTGGGGCAACATGGTGAAAGCAATGAATAGAAACAATGATTTTCATCCGCAAAATGCCGACAATTTATGGGAAAGAATCCACGAAGCATGAAACCAGTTAACCCCGGACTATGCTAGGACTTTAGTTGCCTCAATGCCCAAAATACTGGATTTAGTTATTCAGAAAAATGGATGGACGACAAAATATTAATTTTTATGTGTTATTCTATTGTTTCATTTGAAAATTTTGTACTGACGTTTTATCACTTTTTTATTATTGAATATAGTTAGGTGTTCATTCCGAATTATTGTATTAGTAAATTTTGTTTAAAAAGTTTGTGTATTGATGCAACATAATTTGAAAAAATTAGATACATACCTGCTGATGGTAATTGTGGATATATACTTTAAATTTCATATCATCGTTTAGAACGGTAAAAGAATAATAAAGATAATATAGGTAGAAGTCAAAGTAAAAGCCTGATTTATCAAAATTCGTTAAAAAGTCACAAAATGTCAAATTAGTGCCCCAAATTTTATGTCCGCAACTGTACATGGTTATAACACCCGAAATTCTTCAGATTTCATATTGATCCAGAAATGTAACTCTAGTCAAATGCGCAATTCTGTGTTATTTAAAGGCTTACATGATTTGAATATGTTACCGAATAGTGTTAAAGATTGTGACGCTTTGGATGATTTTAAAATGTTATTGAGAAAACATATATTGTCATAGGTGGATGGTATGCTTTTTAGCTTCTTGTTCACTTTTACTTTTTTCGATTTTACATTTTCCTGTTTTACTTTATTTGTATTTGTTAGTTTTAAGTTTTAAAATGTTTGTAATGCGTTTTCCATATAGCTATTATGCTAAATAAATAAATTTATTTTTTATTTTATCTTGACTGCGGATTTTTAACGCGAAAGCGAAAAACAATCGTTTAATATCAAAACTGACGATAGCACTTCAGTTAATTATGTATTTTCCTGTTGGCCTAAATCGTAACCACGTCAAAATCACAGGACGACCGCGTAGCGAATATAATATCTGGCAACGTTCCGAGAATATCCTTTTCATTTATTGCCATTCGTCCATAGGCAACCAACAACCCTTTTAAGGTATCTTACCGCCAAAATAGGAAATTATTCGCAAGGTAAGTGATTTAATTGAACGTTTCCATGCACAGCTATATACTTAAACGTTTTCTTGATAGCGATGTAGAATACGATACGATATAGTGACTGAAATTACGTACATAACTAGCTTGTTTCAGTTTACTCCTCTAACAGCTCTATAAAGGCACTGGTCGTTCGAAAATCATGCAAGATTAAGGGTGGAATCACTGACTTTATTTGACTTCTATCTGTTACATATTTGTGCTAAATTGTTATGTAACAGAAGAAAACGCTTTACATATCTCTATCTTAGTTTTTAATCATCTTTCATTTGGTACCCCCTATAATCAGGAAAAGTAGGTACCGGAAATCATAGAAACTAACATTTCCAATTAGAACGAAAATTAGTGCCAAATGAGGGATTATTACAAAATAGTAGGCATTGACATGTAAACCGTTTTCTTTTAAGTTCAGCCCTTCCGATTTTACAGGGCGCCAAAATTAAATAAAGGCAATTTTCAATTATTAACAAAAGAAATATATCTCAAAGACAATTGAATTTGGTGATACGATACCCAGACAGCACACCACATCTCAAAGACGTCGTGTTTATGTCCATATTATGGCTGAACGTTTGACGACCTAAACACGACACCTTTAATACATCTTTCAGAAGACGTCTTAAAGTTGATTCAGATGGACGTCTTTAAGACGTTTTTTAAAGCCTCACGAGCACTTTGTATTTGTTGATTCTTGACGTTGAACAAACGAAATGGAACGACAACAGTAAAGGTCTACAGTATTGCCGTTTATAGGTATTTTATCCAAAATTTGGGTATTTTGGTAATGTTTGTAGGTATATTGCAATTATTAGTAATATGTGGCAATTAAAATATCATAAAAATTATTGTTTAATAGAAATTGCTTTATAATCTTCATTATCATTATACATATAACAAATAATTTAATTTTTATTCGTACGCATTTCTATTTCTTATAATGGTATTTTTGATTTCATTTTCAATTTATGCAAAAAAATTTCATAAAACCACTTGGTTTTTTTAGTAGGTTCCTCTTTTTTAACTAGTTTGATCACTTTTGCGAGTAAAAGTTGTTATTTTGTCATTAATCAGGAGGCTTTAAGTTTTTCATGTGGCAACACTGCTTCTGTGTTGCAGGTTGAAGCGGCCATTTGGCATTTTCCCATTTTAAAGCATCACCGCCTGCCCGGCGTAAACTGTTGTTCATTTTCGATAAAATTTGATTTCGGCAAATATATTTTTGGATTTCGGCTTGTGAAATATAATAAATCTCTGATAGTTTGTATTACTTTGTGGTTTGTATCGTTACGTCTATCGTGCTTAAGGTGTCGAAACGGAGGTCGAAAGTCGAAACGTAGAGGTCGTTGAGCAATCAGGACTTGGAAAATCCATTAAAGAAGCTGAGGTTGCCATTCAGGACTGGCTAAGGAGGGCCTCAGATCGCAGAAGAACCAATTAAAATCACATTAAACAAGTTATTTAGTTTATTGATAATAACAGATAATTACATATTTTTCTAAGTGATTTTTTAATTTATTGAAAAATGTTTTTTTCTACAGCCGCGCGCAAAATAACTAATTGCTAAATTGAAATGAAATCGCAAAATCGACGAATGCCGGGGATCCTTATTTTGCGCTCTAGCGCGAACATCTCACTTTTCCGTCGAGTGTGCTAGAATGGTCATGGAAACCGAAGATAAATAAATGACAGTCGTGCGTTTGTTACAGTTTTTTGCTGGCAATCCTGTTCTAAATATGCCCGAAGCCCGAATATAATATGTCAAAACTGACAGTCATTTGCAAATTTCAGAATAAGTATAGAGAAAAATGTGCATTTAATTTAAAAAAATGCGGCTGTAGGAAAAGTTCTGTGTGTTTTTCGAGCGCAAAGTAAAATTGCCGTTTTCGAAAGACATTCTTTCTCAAGCGGCAATCCATTACTTTGCGCTCTAAATACACAAATAACTATTAAAATGAGTTCGTCTTTAAGATGTCATATAAATACGTCTTTACGATGTTGTTTTTTCTAACATTCGATGTTCTAAAGATGTCTTAAAGACGACGCAAGGCTTAAACAGGACATCTGTAAGATGTCTCGAATATCTGAACATGACATCTTTAAGGCGTCTTTAGGATATCTTTGTGCTGTTAGGGTACTTTATACGAAAAATCATTGGTAGTCCGAGGAGAATGTAACTAAGTATTTTAAAATATACACGGCGTTTCGTTTAAAATAAAGAAGTCAATTAATATCTACTTCCGATAGTGCCACCATCTTGAAAATATTTTTGTAGAATGTACATAAGTTTTAGTAAACCACCAAATGTTCAGAAAATACATATACGCGGTTCTTCATATCGATAGTCCATCGAGGTGGTACGACACTGTGTATAAAAAATGACGACGTCAAAGTTAGTACAAAAATAATATATTATTTTATATGGAGGAAAAGTGATACTTTTCATGGCGCGCTCGTGTGTGCTGGTAATAGAGAGCAAGTCTTGAAAAGTAACTTTTCCTCCAAATAAAATATGCTGTTTTTTCTTCAAATGTCGACAAATTAATGCAAAAACATCTCTTTTTAATAGTAATAATAATTATTATTATTAAAGATAAGTGGGTTCGCAAGGCGGCGCATTATAAGATCCTTTACACAAATAGTGCACTATATAAAAATCGGCCTTTCCCATTGGTCGATCCGCATGGCCCTCCGCTCGCTTCGCTCGCTACGGGGGCTCAAGAAAAGAAAACTAACCCAGGTGCTAACCCAAGACATACCCAAAATCAAGAAAAAAAGCTGTTTAGAAACCTAATCTTAAAAAAAAAAGAAAAAAAAGCAACGGGGTTCCAACCCGCGTTTTCCAGGTGAGATCCAACGATCTAAACCTCTACACCACAAGATCTCTTGATAGAAATCGATTGCATCACGCAAACATCTCGTAATACGAGATGGATCGACCAATAGGAGAGGTCGATTTTTACATAGTGCACTATTTGTGTAAAGGATCTTTAAATGCCAAGGCGGCTTAGACCGGCCGTCGGTGAATAGGCACAGGTTGTTGCTATAGTAATGTCACATAAAGCTGTCAGTGGACACTGTCAACAATAATTTTTTTTTGAGATTGCGTCTCCGATTGCGTTTTAATTCCGTATTGATAAGCAGTTGTTGAGTAAGTTCGATTAAATAATAACCAATTTGTTCCTAAATTAGTGATTTTAAGAAATGCAGTCACAAATTGAGTGATAAATACAAATTGTAGTTCAATAAATCTTGAGCTGTTGACGCTTATTTTGTTGTCGGTTTGTATTGTATCTATGTTGCTATGACAACACTTTTACCTCCGCCGGCGGAAAAGTGAAAAGTAAAGCTCCGGCGGAGGAAAAACGAAACTTCACGGCCGCCTACACAGTCGAGTAATGATGGATTTACTGACGTTTGAAGAAAAACTATACACATACCTGAGGCGAAAAAGTAGTACTCGGCCCGCTGATAGAACGCAAAATAATACTTTTCCTACTGCCACTTATGAAAAAAGGTACAGTTAATGTGGCTAGAAAGCGACGTATATAACACCAGTGTTGTTACTCAGTTACAATGTTGTATGTAAACATACAACATTGTAGCTTAGTAGTGTGTGGTGAGTTTTTTAGAATTTTCTGTATAATTTTGACTTTTATTGTAATTTTGACGTACTTTTGTTATTTTAATGTATTTCTCTTATACAAAAATATATTTTAGAGTCTGATGATGATGAGTGAACTCATCAAAATGCATAACTCTTGAACTAAAGATTGGCATTTTCATTTGTGGAGAAAAGTCTTCCCCCTTCTTCTAACCCGCTATAATAGCAACTCCACTTCAAGAATGGACTTCTACTTACAAATGATGTATTATAGTAAAAGTTAATACAGAACTCTACAGTTACCTGGAGTATTTATTCGATAGTATAAAAGGGGTTCTACATGGCGATCCTGCCATTCGCAACGCGTGTCATAAGTTTTTAGTGTGCCGCAGTGAATTCGGTGTAGCATGGGCAAATCCAACTCTAAGCAGGCGGAAGTCACCGATACTGGGGTGGTGAACTCCAACTTCATAGTAGAGTAGGACGAAATCAGGATGCCGATGGACATGAGAATAGTGATGTACGCTTTGGTGGCAGCAGCTATGGCAGTCCTATTCTCAAAACTAAGAGCAGCTTACCGGAAGGGGGTGAAGCGACAGCTATCTCGAAGTATGGTCATCAGGACGCAGGCAGTCCAAGTTTAGCAGCTCAAAAGGACAGCAGTTGCGGATGAGTAAGACATTTTTTTGAAAAATCTAAGTGATTGCGTGACTATTGAACAGTGAACTATTTTATTTTATGATTTTACATTTTTATTTCATTATTTTTTTTACTATTTATTATTAGCGGAGGAGATCCATTTTTTCAGTAGCAGTGTTTTATCATATCCTTACTATAATCTATATTATTCTTATCAATGTATTATCACTATTATTATCTCCGATAACGATACCATAACACTATGACTATTTATTGGGGGATCCATACGACTGTAACATTACGTATAGATTTTATTGATTTTATTTTTGCTCCATTTTTGCACAGTATTTTACCTATTTAACCATTTTACCTCATAAGTCATAGTATCCCCGCAATACAAGTAATTTTATTTTTTATTACGCACGCATCATAATCAACGATTATCGCACGCTGCAGCGTGCTTAAAATGATGTTTATGATGCGCCTACTTTTTAAAGCTTGCTATAGAAACATTTGATCATGTCAAATGTGACAGATTAATATATTCGTCAATATATCCCTTAAGTATAATATTTAAAACATTTTTGAGATTATGATGCATTCGTAATAAAAAATAGCGTATGATATATGTGTATAAGAGGCCTTTAAAACCCTTGCGACTTACAAAACACTCCGCTGCGCGTCGTGTTTTGAAATATGTCGCGCGTGCTTTAAAGGCCCTCTTATACACTTATATCATAATATAAATATACTATTATGAACGATATAAAGTGGGAAGAAACCTTGTCCGGGATACAGGACATAAAAATTGCTATTATCAATGAATCAAAGAGAATTCTTAAAAAAACAGACTCCGAAAGCGGAAAGCATTAAAACAGAAGTTCGTGATAACTTACTAAACTTGTACAATAAATTTATCAAAGTTGTTCGTTCAGTTTACAAAACTCTAAGCGATGAGCAAGTACTTATAGTTAAAAAAACTTTTCACTTCAATAAGGGACAAAGTAATAATAGCGTATCAAGTGTTGAAGGCCCTATATAAGATTCCTACCACGTGTATAGAATATATTGACCCTGAAGTATTGGAAGAGGACATAGAAGAAGCAGAATCAGAAGAGGATACTCAAACAGATTGCAAAATGGATATGACACACGCTGAATTTTTCAATTTAGCAGGCAAAATTTTCCCAGCAGAGTTCGATGGCTCACCCGACAAATTACAGACCGTCATTGACGCCCTTACACTCCTACAAGTAAATGCCGAAAACCACGAAGCCAATGCAGTAGCCTACATAAAGACAAGACTAATTGGGAAAGCCAGAGACCTAGTAGAAGCAAGTGACACCCTAACTTCAATAATAGACAAACTTAAAGCAGGAATTAGGGTAGAAACCTCACAAATCACCAGTGCAAAAGTGTTTGGCCTCAAACAGAGCAACAAAGATAAATCTAGGTTTGCTACAGAGATCGAAGACCTGGCACAAAAGCTAAAGAGAGCATACATCCACGGAGGAGTTCCAGTAGCAGTAGCCGAAACCTATGCTACGCAACAGTTAAGGCCCTAATAACGAATTCAACCTCTGAAAAAGCTAAATTGGTCATGGAAGCCGGAACATTCAGCAACTGCCAAGAGGCATTATCTAAGTTCTTAAATATAAACGACGAGACACCAACAAACTCACCACAAACTAACACAAGACCACTTTACGCAATCAGAATCGCCATGCCATTTAGAAGAGGCAATAGAGGTAATTATCAAGGTAATTATCGTCCAAATAACGCACAGTGCAACAGACAAGACAGTAACTGGAGAACTCAACAGAATCACAACAGAAATGGTCATACCTACAGAGGCAGAGCCAATCATTATGCGAATAGAGCCAGAGGAAACCAGCAGTATATGCCTAGAGGAAACGGCGGATACGTAAGGCAGCTGGCAATAGTAGACAACACGGAAAACTCCGACGACCCTCAGATAGGTCCCGAAAGGGGGTCGTAAATATCTTTAATTTGGACCTCACACTTTCGAACTTTGTAGCTATTAACTCAGAGATGACCGGAAACGACAAAATTGTACTTCATATAGCCACTGGTGCAGATATATCGATTTTCAAAAGAAAGAAAATAAATCCACTGCAAGTAAATAAACGAAAACCGAAAAAAAATTGATCCTTGGTACAAAGGTCCTTTCTCAATAACGAGTATAGAGGGAGTAAATTGCACAATAGAAGACGCAACGGGTAAAAAACAAACTGTACATAAAAATCGAATGCAACCGTTTGTGAACCTATAAGCGCAATCTCCATACTTTTAATTTTTTTTTTGTAAATTAGGAGTTTTAAGCAGTGCCAAAGAACACTTACGCGGGTGACAAAACATTAGACAAGTGCAGCACATTAAAATAACATATAAACTCAATGTATATTTCGTGTAACGTATGTATAGGTTATAATGTAATTTTCATACTACTTTAATACGTCGTATATCTTTCAACTTTATGTATATATTTTTCTACTTTTACGTATATTAGATTTTTTAATTATTCTTTGCATTTGGGCTGGCCAGCCAAGCAAAAAAAAAATAAAAAAAAAGTCAATACTATATAAATAATTTACCAGCCAAGAAAAAAAAGAGTACATTATATAAATATTACAATAAAGAGAGTTTATATCATATAAATATAAATAATAATATAACAATAATAATATATAAATATTTTAGCAGTCAAGAGAAAAAATATCCAACAGATTGATTAAAAACATTCATTATTACTGAAATTTAAAAGAAAAACATGTAATGTTGATATTTTACCAGCCAAGCAATTCTAGACATAACAGCAAGATATATAAACATTCCAACGTTTCATTGTTATTATGTAATCGCATAAAACTACATATAACATTGTATAGCTTAGCTTTTAGATGCTCCAAAATGTAATGTATTAATTAGGTTTATTCGAATGTCCTCGTTTTTGGAACAACAAAAACGATGAGCATTCACAAAAGAGGGGAGGTGTAGTGTATCAAGAAACACTCGGTATTTCACAAATTAGATCTTTAAAACATCCCGACTAGCCCGAGGTCTACACGAAGCTTATATACATCACGCAGTTCACGTAGTGTTATTGTTTAGCTTGAATTAACGCGATACCACCTGCCACGGTCGGCAAACCTAAGGTTAAAACCTTGTTTAGTCAACCTCGTCAGTGCAATGTTTTGATGCACGACCGAGCCGTGAACCTATAGAGGGAATACAAGACTGAGTAACATTGTTACGTGTACGTAGATTATAAGAATATACATCATGTAGCTTTACCATCTGATTTATTATAGTAAAAGTTAATACAGAACTCTACAGTTACCTGGAGTATTTATTCGATAGTATAAAAGGAGTTCTACACCTTTGCGTGCTGAAATGGAATCATTTTCGTTGGGGAAACACCCCAACAAGTGTATTAACTTGTCGTTTTTCACCGTATAGTTTGGTGATAACACCCTGTATAAATGTAATATGAATGAACCATAATTAATCCACGAATATATTTATTCAACCCCAGGTAAACAGAAATTTGTGCATTTAAATCAGCATATGTCAGTTCTTCATTACCCCTGAGTCCAAACCTGGATAGGCGATCCCATTATATAAGGCTAATTGACACTTCGCCAGGTAAAACGTTTGTAATCTTTTTCAATTTAATATATCTTTGTCTCCGTCAATTCGGCTTCCCCAAGCAAAAACACAGTAACTGACATTATTGTCAAAATTGAGATTTTCTCAACATCCCAGTTGCTGGGTTTCTGACGTACATTTTGGTATTTGAATGATTAAAATCGGTCTATAAATACCGGAGATTTTGGTTTGCCAAGACCTAGTAATTGCCCAACTTCTTCCTAATCCCTACACAAAAACACAGTAACTGCAGGATCCCACGCAAAAACACAGTAACTGACATTGCAGTTACTGTGTTTTTGCTATCCGTGTACACTTACTGTGTTTTTGCGTGGGGAATATATTCAAATTTTCATCCCGAAAGATGCCCCCACCATTGCCAATACCTAGTAAGAGCGTATATGAATTGTCGCGAAGGTCGCGCTGCCTTCAGTTGTTTATTAAAGTTCAAAGGGAGATGTTATGACAGCCTCATCGAAGATAAGTGAGCGCTGAACGCACAAGACGTATTTTAGAGCTCGCCTTAATGCAGAATGATTATTCAACGAAAAAAATTGTAAGTATTTCTTGCATAAAAACTGTTTTGTTGAACTAGTTTCGTGTTTCTGCTTATTCCACGATACTGATTCTTACTCGTATTTATTCCTTTTTTACAGCGTTTTGTCGAAGCAGTTAAAATGTTTCCCTGGGTAAAGTGCAAAACATCTAAATTTTTTACTGATCGTCTAGAGAGCAAAACTTTCGCTACTCTCAACAAGAATGAAGCCCTGTCTGGTCGAAAGGCTAAATCTTTGGTTGATGCAATGATAAAAGTTATTACGAGAGAACGCGATGTAAAAGATTTTGTTTTTGGTGCGACATAACTGTTCAAGCCAAAATAAAAATTGAGTTTTTTTTACGTCACTTGTAGGGACAGTAAATATTCCAACCCGTCCAAATAAGATAAAAATTTGCTATCTAACAAAAGGACACACTCACATGAGTGCTGACGGAATCCATCGTAATATTGAACAGAAAATTGGGAGACATAGGACCGCATATGACTTTCAAGAACTTCTGGAGATAATAGCTAGTTCCGGAAAAAAATTAGAAGTTTTACAATTAACGGAATTCCATGCTTGGAAAAATAAAAAGCGGACTGCCACTAAATCAAACGACCTTTAAAAAGGTTTTTGGTTAAACATTTTTGTAGAAGTGTGCTTTATTAAAGGCAAAGAAACATTGTATTATAAAACAGACTTGACTCAAGAGCTTGATTTTTTGCATAAGAAGCATTTCTATTTCTGAAATTATCCAAGATCGTGGGATTAACGCAGATAAAAAAGAAAGAATATTAAAAGAACTAATTCCGTTAATGCCTGAAAACAGAAAATTATTTTTGCAAAAGCTGCCTGAGTCAAATGAATCTTTAGACTTAGTTTCAAGAAGAGGCCCTATAATGAAGCTGTTAATATTGATTTTTAGTTAAAGTGTAAGTTTTGCGTTTTGTTTTGGCATTATTTTACCGTTCGTGTATTTTGTTGTTAATGTTTGCCTTGGTTTGTTTTATGGCATAAGTTTTTGATAAGTGGTATCTAAAAGTACTATTCTATGTTAATGCCCTCTACTAGTAACTTAGCAAGTTTCTTTACTTTTTTATTATTTTGTAATCTATTAAATTCTACCAAATATAAGTTTTAAATCCATCAAGCAGTTACTGTGTTTTAGACCCATAGGATCCTAAATAAAATTAAATATATTTTATAAACATAAACACAGCAGGAGCAGTTCCTGTGTTTCTGCCACATGTATTTGATTTTTTAAGTGAGTAAGTGTGTGAAAAAACAGTTTTTTAACTGCCTAGCTAACTTAAGTTTCATAAATGTGGTTAAAACTAGTACTGAAATACTGCTCGAAGCACCCCTTCTTTTGTATAAAAGTTTGAAACAAAAATTCCAATAAACGTTGTGAGGATTTTATTAAAAACTCGATTTTCTCGAAACTTTGTTTGAAGCAGTTACTGTGTTTTTGCTTGGGGCAGCCCAATTGTGTAAACAATAATGTGGCGAATAGGCAAGGAGCACTTTTCTACCCTCTCAAATGGGAAAATGGACTCGCCTACGCTTACGTTCCATCGTTATTGTTCCTCCCGAGAGCGAGAAAACTCAGATTTGAGTGCAGTTCCAACTTTCTCTCGAACAACAGCGAAATTGCTGATTCCCGTTTTCGCGCCAAAAGGTCACACCCTTTTAGGCCATTTTCTTCTTATCCAAGATTGGACAAATATCTCTTTTGGGCGTTTTAACGCAATTACTCGAAGCCAGAAACGACATAGCGTCTCTGTTCCCTTGTAGTTGAAGAGAAGAAGAAAAATGGCGGTACCAGATGTGTACAATTATTCAAGTCAATGATGTAAAGTCAGATATCTGGCTTGTTAAAGTGACGAGAGCATTGGAAATCAAGGTATTCTCTGTGAGAAAGAAAGTTGCCAGTATTTAAAGCATAAAAGTTGTTACATTCAAATTTCAAAGTAAGGAAAGACAGAAGTTCTCATTTAAAAGTTAAATAATCAAGCCCTTTTGTAGTAGTTATTTAGAAATAAGTAACCTTTGTATAATTAATATTTATGTGTGAATGAGTGAGTGCTTGAAAGTAGATAAAAATACTGTATATATTTATCATATTCAAATGCAATTTACACCTGCATTATTAAATTAGATCAAAACGAATACATTTTCAGTTTATCCTATAGATATAATCTCACTACCCTATGGTGATACAGTTCATTAACAGTCGTTAGTTAATAAGTAAAATACCACACCCTCCTTTATGGTTTCAAGCAATTGTTATGTAATATATTATTTTCTTCAAACGTCAGTAAATCCGTCATTACTCGACTGTGTAGGCGGCCGTGAAGTTTCGTTTTTCCTCCGCCGGAGCTTTACTTTTCACTTTTCCGCCGGCGGAGGTAAAAGTGTTGTCATAGCAACATAGATACAATACAAACAGACAACAAAATAAGCGTCAACAACTCAAGATTTATTAAACTACAATTTGTATTTATCACTCAATTTGTGACTGCATTTCTAAAAATCACTAATTTAGGAACAAATTGGTTATTATTTAATCGAACTTACTCAATAACTGCTTGTCAATACGGAATTAAAACGCAATCTTAAAAAAAATAATTATTGTTGACAGTGTCCACTGACAGCTTTATGTTAATATTCACCGACACCGGTCTAAGCAAGGCCACCTACGACCGTGGTCTAAGCCGCCTTGCGAACCCATTTATCTTTAATAATAATTAGATATTAATACTATTAATCGTTTGTCGACATTTGGAGAAAAAACAGCATATTTTATTTGGAGGAAAAGTTACTTTTCATGGCTTGCTCTCTATTACCAGCCTCACTCCGTTCGGCTGTTAAACACGAGCGCGCCATGAAAAGTATCACTTTTCCTCCATATAAAATAATATACTATTTTCGGCCAAGGGTGGAAAAGTAATTCGCTTATCTTCACTTTAAAAACATCAATATATTATTATTTTTTTTAGATCGCAGAAAAAAATAGTATGTGCATTTCAGAGGAAAACCACATTTGCGGTTTCGGTGCTTGGTGGCGTCGTCCGTTAAATTTTACCATTGACCAAGAATGTGTAACTTTCCTCCTAAATATACAATATACTATTATTTCCGCAATTACTGCAAGATAACACGAGAGACAAATAAATTAAACTCTTTTCAAAAAAGGCTTTATTTATCTAGAAAATATACAGGAAAAACGTGTACTAACATTAAAAAACTAGACAATAAGAAAACATTAAAACAGTTTAAACAAAAAGTAAACCTGATTCAAATTATAAAGTTAAAAAATTTAAAAAATACTTAAAAAGTAGTTTATGGAAACTAGTTTATCTTTATGTCGGTTATTTAAGCTTTTGGGTCAAGTTTCCACGTAATAAATCATAGCAATAATTTAAAAGTCTATTTTCAAATTGAAAAAGAAGCAATTTTTTATCCGAACTATTAATCAACCACAGAAGCATTAGTAGAGTACAACCTCCGATGAAACATAAGAACGCAAGACACGAAAAAAGAGAATTGAGTGGCAACCTTAGAAACTTAAAAATATGTGTAATGAGTTTTCCGGGGCCGTATTCATTACGTATCTTTTTCAGAGCTGCAAAGCAAATTATGCCCTTGATATGGTCAATTACCATCTTTAATCAGACGCATGTTATCACATAAACAACAATATATTTGATCTAACATACACAAAATAAATATTTTTGTTTATTTGAGCGCATTGCAATTAGACAATGTTGGAAGTTAAGTAGGTTTTTAATATTAAAATTT
Source organism: Pissodes strobi (assembly GCA_016904865.1). Taxonomy (NCBI): domain Eukaryota; kingdom Metazoa; phylum Arthropoda; class Insecta; order Coleoptera; family Curculionidae; genus Pissodes; species Pissodes strobi. The sequence goes on along the minus strand of MU188942.1, from coordinate 35,366 downwards.
GCATCAAGGAACGCTAGTACATCAAAGAAAACTAATTTTCGTATTCGAACAAATATTCAGCTATATAATATAGGGTTTTTTAAATGAATAAATGAAATTCATATTTGGTTGAATTTAGTTAAATCATTGAGGTATTAATACCTCAATGAGTTAAATAAATGTACAATAATTATACATGGATTCAAACAATTTGTATCAACAAGTTTACGCGAGTTGGCAAATGCCTAGTAACTACCCCCCCC
>MU188942.1:18863-35024 GCA_016904865.1 Pissodes strobi | reverse complement strand
CCCCCCCCCCCCCCCCCCCCCCCCTCCCAAAAAAAATATATTATTTTATCCTCATCATTAAAGAATAGTTTCCACTTCAATATATAACTTTAAGAAATGTTATTGTCTGTAATATATGGAGAACGCATAATAATTACTTTTCGACCAATATCTGCGATTGATTATGCAAAAATAGTAATTATGTATTATTCTGGCATGTAAAACGCGCGGCTTACGACAATATCTTTGCGGCGCAGCGAGATCAGCAAATGCAACTTGATAAAACGTTTTTTAAAATTTTCTCATTTATACAATTTCAATTATTACATTACACACTAGGTCCCCTGATAATACTAAACAAAAATATATAACATAACGCTTATACCTACTATTTAAATTTAAGACTGCAGGGTAAAGATCACATTATCCCAACTATGTGTGATTAAGTTAAAATATTTGAATGCAAGCTGGTTCTTTGGAATAAACAATTCAAATATGGAGATCTAACGCAATTTTCGATATGCAACTTGCATAAATCAAGTTCAGGTACAAGCTTTAAAATTGAATTTGAAGAAAAGTTTGCTAATTTTAAATCTTTGGAAGACAAGTTATCTTTGTTTTCTTTGATTTTCTGAATAGATACTGAATCAGCTGCCACTCATATGCAAATGGAGGTAATCGAGATCCAGAGCGATTAAGATTTAAAAGCAAAACAATTGGTTTGCCTCAATATTACTTGCCCAAAACATCCGAATAGTCGCGTATGAAATTGTTTACACGTTTTGAAAGTACTTATCGATGCGAGCAGATGAACGGTAATATGTCTCCAGTTAAATCCAGAATTATTGACAATCACATTAGATCCGTTTTAAAAATAGAAACTGCAAACAAGATTTCGCTCTGAAGTAGAAAAGGTAACCCAAGTACCGATAGCGTTTCTTTTATCATTCTTGTTTATGTGCTCTTGTACTTTAACTTTCAAAATAAACTTGCGTTTCTATAAAAACTGAAGTTATGGTTTTTTATGATCCACATAATCTTAAATATTTTTTAATTGGCACATGTTAGCATTTTTGTTTGAAATGCTAGGTGAAAGTCAACCACAAATAGTTCTGGTAGGAGAACTGGTATTTCTCAAAATGATGTCTCCTGAATGTGAAATCGTTTCCAAGAAACCAATTCTGAAAGGAATCAGTCACAAAAACCTTATTAAGTACGTTAATTCCAGCACATTAAAGTGAAGCCAAACATTCAACGAGAGTTGAATACCTGAAGATACTTTGAGTAGGCATATCAGATGGACACAACTAATAAATACATTTATATTAGGCATTGTGAAAGTAGGTAAATAGTCACTGAGATGAAGTATTAGATGATTTTTTTATTTCCATGAACCAACATACCTTATTCTACCTTACTAGAGCTTTCGAAGAATACCTAGAGTCAAAGAAAATCATACATTTGGATGTTCCTGCCATATTTACTGACAGCAACGTCTCGGCTGTTATCTACCATGGTTCATGATCAAAGAAATCTCTCTAGCTTCTTAAAAAGCTATTGCTATGCTGGCTGCAAATGAGTAATAAAATAATATCCCAAAAAGCAATAATGCGTAATCTTGGAAGAAACTTGGGAGATCATTTTCCAGGTTAAAAACTCTTCAAATTCTTATATAAATTAAGTACAAAAACCTTTTGGTCCAAACTAAAATAATACCTGAGGTGATGCAAAGCTTTTGAATCTGCCATAAACTGCTTTATTTCCATACTGATTATAATAATAATTATGATTCAGGTGACTATTTAATGGAAAACTGTTATATTTTCAATTTTATGGTATTTACTATAATAGTGTTTCATCGTGTATTTTTTTAAAGAGAAGTAACTGTCTGTTGCGTAACATAGATTTGTTTTAAGCTAAATATATAGATATTTTTTAACAACAAATTAAGGAACACTAAAACACTGAAAGTATATATGGATATTTCGAATATTACATAATATATCCTAATAAAATAGAAACTGTAAAGACAGTTGTTAGTTAGTAAACAGATTTTACAAAATTAATTTTTTACAAGAAATTTACAAGATCGATTTATTTCAAATTGCTGACCACATACTTTTCTAAACTTAATTCTATTAAGTAATTCAAATCAAACAGTATTCACTCGTGAATAGAATGATGATTACCATCGCCCGCCTGTAAAAGATCTGAAATGATATTAGGCAAAGGTAAGCTAGACCATTTTGCGATTTGAAGTGACGTTTGATGAAGAAAAAATCCATATCAAGTAAGGTACTAGATTAAAACTTGATATCGTTTGAACAAAATATCTTGGATCCTAGCTTGTGGATGAATATGTACAGGGTGTCCCATTTTCGATGATATTACGGGGTATCTCACTTACGAGTAAAGATAGAGAGTTGCTGTTTTCGCAATACTTTGCTACTTTTTTGTGAAAAGAACGATGGTATAAACAAAATTTTCATAGCCCGCTTCGTTTCTGAGATACAGGGCGAAATTGAAAATAATGCATTTTGGGACCCCCCTCGTATCTCCGTTATCCTTTAACATATCGCAAAGCTAAAAACTTGCTCTTATATACTTTTTTACGTAGAACCCAGTGGCGTAGTCAGATTTTTGCAGTGAGCTGTCAATTTTTACCTATAAATCAAACTTATGTTTTTTTAAATGGAACACCCCGTATATTTTTCTTTCGTTTGAATGGAAATTTTATAAGCTTTTCAAAAATATATAATACATGATATGTATTTTAAATAATAAGCCTAAAATTCATAATTTCACAAAATGTATCTCTATACGACACTCTTGATGAGTATAGTATAAGCATTATCTTTTAAACAACGTTATAAGTATTAGTAGGCAGAGATTATCAGAGCAATGGAATGGTAATTTTTTTATTGGCAAGACCTGACAGTGGCAAAATTTATATTTTATGTGTAATATTGTATTTTTTACGATGGTTGAAAACGAAAATTATGAATATTTTGAAAAATATGACATGTTAGTCTGCTTTATACAGAGCAATGAAAACTCCCGTAAAGCTTCTCAACTATTATTCAATATGTTTGTTTGAATATTTATTTACCCTTTAACTTATTTCGGTTTATATTTTATTTAAGTATCATTTTAATTTATGGATATTCTGAAAAAAAGACAACCTGGTCATTTAATGTTTTCCGGAATAAAGAGAACATGTAACGTTTATCCGGCCCCTACCAAAAACGTATAATAAGGAAAATCGCAGTAAGAGCGGAGGCAACGTTCCTTGTTCTACCAATTTTTTGCTTTATTCCGGAAAACATTAAAAGATCAGGATGCCTTCTTTCGGAATATCTATAAATTAAAATGATACTTAAAAAAATAAACCCAAATAAGTCAAAAGGTAAATAAATATTCAAACAAACTTATTGGAATATAGCTGAGAAGCTTCACGGAAGTTTTCATTGCTCTGTATAAAGCTACACTAACATGTCATATTTTTCAAAATATTGATAATTTTCATTTTGAGCCGTCATAAAAAATACAATATTACACAGAAAATAAAAATTTTGCCACTGAAAGGTCTGGCCAATAAAAAATTACAATTCCATTGTTCTTAATAGTCTCTGTCTGCTAATACTTATACCGTTGGCGTTGTTTAAAAGACAATGCTTATACTATACTCATCAAGAGTGTTGTATAGACACATTTTGTGAAATTATGGATTTTAGGCTTATTATTTAAAATACATATCATGTATTATATATTTTTATAAAGCTTATAAAATTTCCAGTCAGACGAAAGAAAAATATACAGGGTGTTACATTAAAAAAAAATACAAGAGTGTCGTATCGAGACATATTTTGTGAAATTATGAATTTTAGGCTTATTATTTAAAATACATATAATGTATTATATATTTTTATAAAGCTTATAACATTTGCAATCAAACGAAAAAAATATATACAGGGTGTTCCATTTAAAAAAACATGTTTGATTTATAGCTAAAAATTGACAGCTCACAGCAAAAATCTGATCACGCCACTGGATTCTACGTCAAAAACTGTATAAGAGCAATTTTTTAGCTTTGCGATATGTTAAAGGATAACGGAGATACGAGGGGGGTTCCAAAATGCATTATTTTCAATTTCGCCCTGTATCTCAGAAACGAAGCGGGCTATGAAAATTTTGTTTATACCATCGTTCTTTTCACAAAAAAGTAGCACAGTATTGCGAAAACCGCAATTCTCTATCTTTACTCGTAAGTGAGATACCCCGTAATATCATCGAAAATGGGACACCCTGTACATGTACACCTGCAGCCGTAATTAAATAAAAAAACTTAAATTCAAAAGTTGTATGGTTTTTAATATATTATCTTTTAGAAATGTCAAAAGAAAAAAATTGCCTGTCAAATGTCAAAAAACCGCATAACCTTAATTTTTTTAAATGGAACACCCTGTATATTATTACATATTTGGATTGTGCGAAAAAGTGTAGACACATTTCATGAATAATGTCCTATACCTATCTCTAAAGGTTTTTGAAATATTGACAGTTGAAAATTGACCATTTATCAAGTTTGACAGCTTGTAAAATCTAAACGGCTAAAGATAGAACAAAACGGTTTGCACTTTCCTATATTGGTTTTTCATAAGCTATCGTATGACACTAACTTTTTATTTAACCAGAGGTTAAATTTATCCGGGATGTCAGTTTCTGTAATATGTTAATTCAAATAATTATCTACCCAACTGCCAAATTAAAAACATAATAGTCAATATTATCTGACAAATTGTTGCCTGTTACTCCACTTCCTTTGTACGCTTTTTGAAAAATAGGGTCACTCAGGCCGCCAGGGTGTAAACAGCACAAGTGCTAGTTTAGTGACCCAACGAAGATGAAAACCCTAAAATAACTGAAAAATTGTTTTTTTTTTGGCTGCCAGTGGTACATACCTCGGCTACTTACAGACATAAGTACATGCATTTTGGATAAAAGTGATACTGGTATTTGTTTGATTAATTTAAAAATAATACTACTATTTGCCTAAGAAGTTTATTTAGTTACTATAGTCTGTTTTTCAATTATTTTAGGTTCTTCAGCTTCGTTGGGGTCACTAAACTAGCACTTGTGCTGTTGACACCCTAGGGCCAGAGCCGAAGCGGCCCTATTTTTTAAAAAGCATGCAAATGAAGTGGAGTAACTGGTAACAAGTTGTCAGATAAACATGAATCCTCCACAACAATAATCAATATGTTTATGCCGATGTGTATATACTTACGAGTATAGTCACATTTGATACACATATTTCAATGGGATGTATTTAATTTTATTTAGTGTGTGAATATTAATCTAGCTTTGATATTGCCTGTGACTCCACTTCATTTGTACTTTTTTTTGAAAAATAGGGCCACTTTGGCTCTAACCCAAAGTGAATAAGACAAGTGTATTCACTTGCGCGGCGTTGCGGAAGGCGAGCCGGCATATATGTAACAATATATGCGAGCGGGCTACGCATCTATAACGCTGACAGTAGTGTTGTGTGCAGTAAACTGGGCCATTCGTTTACATTTAGTCGCACGAGGTAGATGTATCGTTTTGGCTTAGGCTTATAATTTTGTTGTCAAATAGGAAACCTACAAATATCCGCAATTAACTAAAGCAGCCGTACCCCATATATTTCCGAATTGCCCCGCGTATTTAACAACTACTACCCGGAAAAGACATGTTATCACTAAATATAACATTGAAAAAGGTAAGAAAAGGAACCCCGGAAATACAGAATTGCAGTCAGATACATATCAGTCAACATCAAATAATTCTGAGGGATATCTTTTTGATGAATCATGGAATGGCGCAAGTGTCATAGAATCACCTCAAAACTGGACATGTTGTAAATACGAAAGTCACACTGAAAGGAAGATAATTGTAACGGAAATATATTTTATTGATGAAATAATATGCAATAAAAGTATTCTAATTTATCATGATGGGAAACATTGCATATTCTTAGATTCACATTTAGTAGTAAATCCAAATTTGCGCGTCATAGATAACATTAATAAATTAGTTGAGGATGAACAAATGTTGATTGTGAATCTTACAAAAATAAAAATGTGTCATGGAAGTGCACCATATGAAAAGTATCCGAATAACAAAGTAAAATGTATAAAAAAGATTATATTTTTAAAAAGTATCGTCAATACGACTGTGAATTAGTCACATTTAATGAAAATTCTTGTACGGTGTGCAGGAAGGTAAGCAACACACTCCGAGTGGAATCGCATAGGAATAAACTACTGAGTAAAAAAAAGATCCACAGTAGTACTTCGAGTAACATAAAAGTCAGACATGAAAGGAAACGTCAGAAAATTTACAAACTACAAATAAAATTAAAGAAAACAAGACAGAAACTTACGACACTCCATGAAAAACATATCAAATTGTCCGAAAATGCAATCCAAGAGACTCTCGACAAATGCAACTTGGGTGGAACAATGAAAGCTATGATTGAGGAATGTTTTAAATTGGCGAAACCTCAAAACTGCCATGGTAGGCGATATAGTACGTATACATTTTTGCGAGTAAATAATATTTTCCCGCTGCCTTCACCTACCACGATAAGACGTTACCTGACAATAATCAAAATGAAGTGTGGTTTAGATGACAATTTCTTTAAAGCAATGCGCATACAAATGATGGCATTTTAATTTTTGATAAATACAAAGTACGCAGTAGTCTGGAGGTAAATGTTAAGAAAATGAATTACGACGGTATTGTGGAATTTGGAAGTGACTGTGAAATGGAAGAGAAAAATGGTTGCCCACTTTTAGCAGACCATGCTCTCGTTTATATGTTTTCATCATTAGGCGAAAATTTTCATCAACCCGTTGCAGTTTATGGCGTTAAGGGTGCTGCAATGGGTACAACGTTGGTTAAATTGACACTTGAAGTAATAAGGAAATTGGAAACTTGCGGATGCTTTGTAGATGGAATAATAAGCGATGGTTCGATAACAAATCGTAGAATGTGGAAGGAATTTGGAGTATGTGGAGAACTCGGCAAAGTAATTAATAAAATTGTACATCTTTGTCAGCATTCCCTAAAACACGAAACTCGATACTTATATTTCTTTTCCGACTGGATTCACCTTACCAAATGCATAAGGTCAAAGTTTCAACAAAAAATTATCCTGAAGATAGGTAATGTAAACTTAAAGGAAGGATATTTTTATTGTATCTAAATTTTCTTCTTTAGCCGCCTGAAAGGGATATTTCCTGGAAGCATTATATAATCTTATTTAAAGAAGACACACATTTTTCCACTAGTCTTCGGGTTTGTCCAAGACTCACAGAAGCTCATGTTTATACTAGCAATCTAATGAAAATGAGAATAAAATTAGCAACACAGGTAGAGAAATTATGCAGTTTAACATAAAATGTAGGTATAGTTTTCCGACACGACAAAATTAATTTTCTTGGCTTTTCTAGATATTTAGCAATTCGGTGTGTGATGATTAACGTACTATAAAGAGGAAGGTATCGTAACCTTAGCAAACGCAACACCTACTATATTGTTCACCAAAAGAATGAATGATTTATTAAATAGTAAAATAAACTATGCAGCTCTGACAGCGGGTAGTGCCCTTTTTGATGCAAGTCTTTATATTAATACCGCTTTCACGTTTTCTTCTAGCTAATACCAACCTGATATGAGCTCTCTAATCATATGGAATGGCTAGACAATTGGGAAAACGGTAGTAAAAATTATGAAAATACCTTCTTGACTCAATCCACTGCACAAGGTTTAAGGGTTACTTTAGAATCAACTGTAGAACTAGCTAGATATTTACTAGAACATTATAACTTCAAGTATGTGTTAGCGGGAAAATTAAATCAGGATTGTCTTGAGGTGCTTGTAGTTTCTTCACGTCTTACTATATCTGTGCCAACTTAATTATTTTTCAGAATTTCTTCGGAATAGCCCGTCAAGTTTGTGAACAGAACGACCACCCAACGTTTACAACATTCATGCAAGTTTACCGTATGCTATCCTCCTATTGTCTCATTTGACCACCAAAAGTTAGTAACTGCACAATTACGCCGGCATCAGAGTTCCGACCAAGTATAACTATGGCAGATTTCAAGAATATTTTCGAAAAGGACAGTATGAGCAAACAAAATTTCATTGAAGTATTGCAAAACAAAATTAATGTTATAATTGCTCAAGAGGAAGATTTTGATTTAGATGAAGAAATCATTTACTCTGACACAATAATTGATTCAGTTATTTATTACTTGGCCGGATTCATTGTAAAATCTGTCATCCGTACTACCAATTGTTGTACATGCATATCTTCGCTTAAAAATAGCGAAGTGGATCCTGAAAACCTTCCGGATGAAGCTAATTTAACATTAATTAAAACAAGGGGTGCACTGGTACATCCCAGTTCTTACATATATTATTTATTACGAAAGTTAGAGCGGTTTCTTTCTGAACATATTGATACGAATGATGTTTATGAATCAACTTTTTAATTTGAATGTAAAAGTCACGAATCATATGTGTTGGCATCCTTGTTTCATAATTGCATATTGTTAAGAATGCGATTTTATTCTAAGCAACGAGATGGACACCTCAAGAAAGAGAGCAGAGAAAAGAAAAAATGTCTAAATTATGTTCAAAATAAACATTGATTTGTAATAACTGCACTATTTACTTTATGCCTATAATGCCTTAAATTCAAATTATTACAATATAGACTATGTTGGGGTTTGGAACCTTCGGCAACATGCACTAAAACTGAGTTTTATCCACAATACCAAAACAGAATTATTGCACTCGACACGCGCATTTCGCTAACCATGTTAGCATTATCAGGAGATGATTAAAACTTAGTTTTAATCATCTCCTGATGATGCTAACATGGTTAGCGAAACGCGCGTCGAGTGCAATAATTTTGTTTCGGTATTGTGGATAAAACTCCGTTTTACTACAATATACAGTAAAATCCGTGAATTGATGGCCACCTTTATTTATAATTTGAGCACTTTTTGTTACCTATACAGGGTGGTCGGTAATGAATGCGCCAAAAAGCAATCCTAGCTTAAGCTCCTTAAAATAATGATATTGAGCCAAATATGCATTAGTAAAATGTTGGTCATTAATGAGATACAGGGTGTTAAAGTTTAATTCTCGAAATTGTTATTACTCTATAGCTCAAGCTATTTTTGAGATAACGACATGAAAACTGGGAATCAGGGGTTTTCTGGGATGGGGAATACGATTAAATTATATTTTTTCTCATAATATGTAGAGGGCGCTAGTTACACCCCATACACTCGCTATTTCATGCCATAACTTTCTTGTTAGAGCCGTTCCATTATTTTTTAATAAAAATTATGATAGAGTAATGATTTTTAAGCAAAATAGGTATACTACATTTATTTCGATTAAACAAACCGTTTTCGAAATATTAACACAGTTAAACACTTAAATTGATATATCATACTCTCATAGCGAATAATGTATTGATCAAGAACAAATACTGATAAACATCAATGTGCAAAATGTCCACCATTCACTTCTATGCATTTTCTTAATCCCTTTACCAAATAGCGCCTTACTTGGAATACAGTTCCTTGTTTATTCCTGATAATATTGGCAGAATCATACATTTTTTGCAATAGTTGCTCGAGTGTACGGATTTCTTCTGTATACACTGAGGTTTTAATATAACCCGAAAAGAATAAATCCAAAAGATTAAGATCCGGGCTACGTGGCGGCCATGGAAATTCACTGCCACGACCAAACCATCTGTGAGGCAACCATTCATCTAGAAAATTGCGAACTGCAACTGGATAATGTGGTGGAGCACCGTCGTGAATATACCACGTTTTGTCGTAAATTTAAAGGAACATCAAGAAGATTCCGCAATTCACTTTGTAGAAACTGCAAATACTGCGGGCAACTCAAAAGGTCCAATAATAAAATCACCAATTATGCCACACCAAATATTAATAGAAAATTCGTGCTGAAAATTCCGTTCTCTGGTTAAGTGTGGATTTTCCAGTTCCCACATATATGGTTGTTTCGCCAATTAAACACACCTCGTCTGGTGAAGGTCGTCTCGTCCGTGAAAAGGATTCTATTGATAAACGTTGGATCGTGATGATGATTATGAAGCAGAAATGGACAAAACTGAAGCCTAGCCGGTAAATCCGATGGTAGTAAATCTTGAACGGGATTGAAATGATATGGGTGTAGTTTTTCACTGTGTAAAATTTCTAAAACTGATGAGTAGCATTCTCTAAATATCTGGTATTCTACTTATACTTGGATTGTCACCCACTCGCACTACAACATCTTCTCCTTGTTCTACAGATATTGCTTTAGGACGCCCAACATGACCCTGAGGACGAAAAGACCCTGTTTCACCTAATCGGGCGTATAATCTTTGAAAAATGCTTCGATCCGACTGCCTTCTATTTATATATTTTTGCTTTTAGCGTCTTGCTGCCGCACGACTGTTACAATTTACTTGGGCATAAATGCAAATCATCTCATCATCTCTCATTTTACTATTGGTATATTCATTATGCCTAGGCATATTAATTACTTGAACTTGTTTTTTATTCCGATTTAAATTAACGTTAAAATACATTTCATTCAAATTAATGAATGTCACCACTGCCTGACGTATTGTCAAGTACCCATGACTAGGTTCATTTCTTATCCATAGCCTAGTCCATTCTAAAGGTCCTCGCGCACTTATCAGAAGCGTCGCGAACGGAAGCGTGGCGAGGTGAAGCGTCATTTTACAGATGTCCGCGCACTGGGATGAAGCGTCGCATCGCGTCTCGAATGAAAGGAACGGCGCGCCGTGTGGCGGGAATCCATTTTATTTTTAGCATTTAAACATAGTGCACTGTTGTGAAGGTACGATGAGCAGTTGGTCAGAAGATGATCTCTTTGTATTAAGTTAAATTGCCACCATGGAAGAAGAAGAACAAGAAAAAAAAATGCTGAGTTCATAATATAAATCAAAAGCGAGACACTTATGGAAAATTTAATCATTTGTTTAAAGACCTTAGACAAGATCAGAAGTTTTTGAACTTCTTGGAATATTAAAGCATTCCATAGAGCATAAAAATACGATGTTTCGAAGCACTACTATCTATCAAATACTACTACCAACTGAAATATGAAACACGAATCACTTTAAACTTTGAATCTTGTCGTCGCTCGCTGAGCGCGCATTGAGGCGAAGCGTCAGGAGAAATGACTCCTACTTGGTCCAAAGAGAATTCGCGCGTCAACCGACGCGCCTTTTAGCGCCCCCTACATATTATATGAAATAGATTATAATCGTATTCCCCGTCCCCGGAAACCCCGATTCCCAGTTTTCATGTCGTTATCTGAAAAACAGCTTGAGCCATAGAGTAATAACAATAATTTCGAGAATTAAACTTTAACACCCTCTATCTTATTAATGGGCAACATTTTACTAAGGCATATTTGGCTCAATATCATTATTTTCAGGAGTTTAAGCTAGGATTGCTTTTTGGCGCATTCATTACCGACCACCCTGTATAATAAAACTGACAAATTGATTTCAGCGGCTGATCTGTCTACATGGTCCGTCTATCAATCTTGCATTTTTTTCGTAAAAAATCCATACTTAGATATTTTCTATCCTGTATTGTAATCAAGGTAGATACTCGTTGATCAGGTGCCTACCAATTACCAAAGTAATTACACTCATATCGTATCACTGAGTACAATAATTATATAATTATTGTCTTTACATTGCCGACGCCCGTAAATATCGCTCAAAGGCTCGGCCCAGTTCTCCCACTTCCGGGCGGCATTTTGGTAGCCCGGCGACCACATCGAGTGGATACACTTGTCTTATTCACTTTGCTCTAACCCCAGGTTGTATACACCAGAAGTGCTAGTTTAGTGACCCAACGAAGCTGAAAACTCTAAAATAACTGGAAAACTGATTTTTTTTCTGCTAGTGGTACATACTTCTGCTATTTAGCCATAAATATATACATTTTGGATAAAAATGATACTGGTATTTGTTTGATTAAATTAAAAATTACACTACTATTTGCTTAAGAAAAATGACTTAAGTTTATTTAATTAATATAGTTTGTTTTCCAGTTTTTTTTAGGTTCTTCGGCATCCTTGGGGCCACTAAACAAGCACTTGTCCTGTTTACATCCTGAGGCCAGAGCCGAAGCGGCCCTATTTTTCAAAAAGGGTACAAATGAAGTGGAATAACAGGCAACAAGTTGTCACATATACATGAATCATCCACAACATAGGACATATCTAGAATAATAGTCAATTATTATAATAAATATGATTATGCCGGTCTGTATATACTTATATTCACTTTTGATACACATATTTCAATGGGGTTTAGCTCAGATGGTAGAACGTTCGCTTAGCATGCGAGAGGTAGGGATCGATGTCCGGCGCTTCCAAGAATAGAATCTTGTTTTTTTTTAGTTGTATTTAGTTTTTGAATATTAATCTAGCCTTGATGAAGTTTTCACTTCTGTCGTGCGGTCTTCCTGCACGCACGTATATAACATTAGCGAGCAACAGAGAACCATTTATTTACTGACTGACTGACTGATACCCCATCGCGTCACCAAAGTTAATGGCTGAGAGTGTGAATGTTATGTATATGCGCTCCATATAAACAAAACACAAGTTAGACAAGCGCATTTAAAAAATATAGCTACTTAATTTAATAGATATGGCGTTCCTTCTAAGCCACATAATGTTATTTGTCTTTTATTTGCAACTACTAAGAAGACCAAGGAGACTCTTGCGTACTGAAATGTTATTGTTATAAAAGTAAACTAGGCAGAATCTGAAAGGAATAATTGATATAACCATCACAGGTTTTGAAAGTTGTTTCAAATTACCTTTCTTTTACGACCAATTACAAATTCCAAGGAGATCGCTGAAAAGTCAAAGGTATTTTTATGATTTTTATAAATGAACTGGTTAAATCGGAAGCGGTTTCAAATTGCATCCTTTTACTGACAAATTCCTGGTTACATTAAGTCATACATATGTTTCAAATTATTTGCTTAACTTTTCAATAGACGGAAAGAAATGTTAGATCGGTATACAGTATGAATTTGAATACATAATTTCTTTTTCGCAAAGTAATTCAACCGTTGGTTTTAGTTATAATCATTCTCTGGTCAATCTGGACAAGATTTCAACTTTTATTCCATGTTTATTTCAAATACCTTAAAATAGTAATAGTCTGTATGTATATGTTTAAAGCTTTTGCGTCAGTTTCACCAAAATGTACATAGGTCAAGTTATACTAGAAACTCTCTAAACACATATTTCTTCACGTTTGACAGGACATACTTCTGTCTGGCAATTTTGCACAGGGAGGGTCTTTTGCGGAGTAGGAACGGTTATATCTGAAAAAAAAAGAACATAAGTAAATCAGCAAATCTGTTTAAATGAAGTTGTCGACAATAAACCCGCACACTTACCCTGTGAATATTACTTCATATACGTGCATTACCTTTGACAGCGAAAAACATCAACATACATTAGATACCACTAGAGGAAGGTTTAAACGAAAAGTAATCGAACCAAGAAAATGAAAACTTAGAATATTAAGGGTACGTTATTAATCAACAGAAACACTGCCTATACTATTTCACAACTGTTATAAGAATTGTATAAGGCTTTACGTCGGAAACCATAAACAACTGGACAATTCTTTCGGGTTTCCGGCGATATTTAACATCTGTATATACTTATATGACCTGAGGTCTGTTGAGAGTTTAGGGCTAATTCAAAATCACTTTTATACAGGGTGTCCCAAAATTAATGTAAAAGATTTTAACAGCGCATTCTACATATAAAATAGATTCTAGTTTCCTTAATAAACATATGTCGAAAAATGTACCCTAGCAGTTACAGCCCTTGACAGGTTTCCTCCTAAAGATGGTTTTAAGTCCATTTTTCAGAAACGGTTACAGCTATGCCTTTGAAATTTTGGTATTAGGGTAATTTTAGCATGCGTATTATGTGTCTCAAATTAGAAAATTCAAATTTTAATCAGATGCGTGACATTTGGGGTGGTAAACGCAACTAAACTGTCATAACATTTTTGTGGCTCCACTTTTAAAGTTTGTCCTTTTAAAATCTGACAATCTGGGTTTTTCTAGGTAAAAAAGGTACTTTTGATTTGTATCGCTAGAGTTTATGCGAAAATTGGCTTTGAAAATCTTTTGTTGCGTTACTTGCATGATGATAAAATCCGAATGCATGTAATATAGCCAACTAGAAAAAATACTACATTCATTTGGATTTTATCATCTTGCAATAACGCGACAAAATATTTTCAAAGTCAATTTTCTCATAAACGCGATACAAATCAAGAGTACCTTTTTTTACGTAGAAAACCCCAGATTTTCAGATTTTTTTAGAAAAAAATTTAAAAGTGAACCCACAAAAATGTTATGACAGTTTAGTTGCCTTTACCACCCCAAATGTCACGGCTCTGAAATTTGAATTTTCTAATTTGAGAAACATAATCCGCATGCTAAAATTATCCTAATACCAAAATTTCAAAGGCATAGCTGTAACCGTTTCGGAAATATGGATTAAAAACCATCTTCAGGAGGAAACCTGTTAAGGGTTGTAACTCTGTTAGGGTGCATTTTTCGACATATTTTTATTAAAGAAAGTAGAGGTTATTTTATAAGTAGAATGCGCTGTTAAAATCGTTTACGTTAATTTCGGGACACCCTGTATAGCAGCTCATATTTCCAATGTAAAACAAATGACGAGAAAATCAGATTCGATGTTAAGAATATTATCAATTTTACCTGAGATGTTTAACTATTTCTATAGTGTGAGGCGGAAAATATCTATTCATTTTGGGTGTTATTGTATTGTGCCATCCGATAAGATAGCGGATGTTTACGTCTCGACGAAATCGGACAGCATTATACTTAATTTACGATCTATGACAACGCCATTTGTGATGAGATTGCTGATGACAAAAATCACAGACGGACTTCTGGTGATCGAAAAAAAGAACGCGCAAGTAAAGCTCGTGAAATGATTCACACTGATGGGCACCTATGGCTGTAGACTAGGTAAAAGGCGTTATTATTTATTGTCAAATATCGGGCAGTATATTTCATAAGTACATGAAAAGTAAAAAAAAATGAGCAAGTAACACAAATCTATACGTCAATAAAAATCTGAAGAATACGTTTGAAGAAATTGATATCAAACACACGGTTACATATACCTCGGAACAAAATTCCATATTCCGAAGTTTTTATGGGTAGAAGTCATTAATACTATCGTATATACGCTAAATAGAATAGGATCTACCAGATAACTACGATAGAATATGTAGCGGAAAATCGCCGAAAACTGATCATTTACAGGTGTTTGGTACAGTGTTTTGTACATATTGTCAAAGAGACTTAAATTGTACATTTTATAAAGGTTATCTATCATCTATCCATCTTAACCAAGAAACGTCAACAATAACAATAGTACAGGCAAAAACAAGGAGTTATCTAGAAACTAGAATTCGGCGCTAATAATTTACTTTTGAACAAATCTGTTCCTAAATGATCAGCTCTTTGACAATACCATTTGTGTGGCTCTAGCAATATTGACAGAAAAATATCCACCTCTATGAAGATTTTTTTTCAGTCAATGTAGGCCACATGCACTCGTTTCTATTCACCTAGGTATAGATTAATTCATATTTTCAAGGAAACATTGCATGCACCTGTTACGTTACTTATAAGAAAAACAAGCCTATCATACCTTAAGTGGCTTTTAACTAAATGCCCACTACTCAATGCGGCCATAAGTGACACTTCGCCGGCCAACACAGCTCCACAAATAATTCTCGCCAATTGTTTAGCGTTATCTCCAGGATTTTCCAAGTGTGGCCCCTTCACTCCCAACATTTCTAGACAGGCAGTCTGGGCTGGCAGAACAGTTCCTTAAAAATTAGAGATTGCTTGATTATTGTAATTAAGTACCTTTAAAATCAATGTTCTCTTTGGCTAAAGGCTGTACCTACCGCATTTGAAATAAAATTTGAATCTATTGCTGTGGGCTTCGTAACCTGCGCTATCCATATATATATAT
>MU188942.1:0-18763 GCA_016904865.1 Pissodes strobi | reverse complement strand
ATATATTTCACTCTTTTACTTTTATAAACTCTTCATATAACATTTACCTCCTCCAACCGTTCCGATTTCAATACTAGGCATTGTACAAGAGATCAGCAAATCATCTCCCTTCTCTCCACAAGGTTCCATTATGGTGATACAATTACTACTAGCTACATTTTGAGCTGCATCCTGACCAGTTGCGATATAAATTGCGGTAACCATGTTAGATGCGTGTGCATTGAAACCTCCTAAGAAAACATAACCAAGATAAACACATTATAGAATTATTCAATATTTACAGACATAATTGTTGCTATATTTCAAATCTATGTATGTGACTTTGATTATTCATGAGCGTTATAAACAATGAGCCTACTGAGTATAACTATTCGCTATGTGCGTTACACGACGCGACATCTGGTGGTACAAATGTGGTGAATTTCTTAGATACGTAACACGTCAAGTACATGGGAAACGAGTGAAAATTCAAGAAAATTGTTGATTTTAGTGCAATATAATTGGTTCTGCAGATAATACCTTGTCATATGAGAATATTTATCGACTCGACTGAAAAAAAGGTAAGTTCGACATTCAATTTTGCGTGTATTCAGCATAATACTAAAACTTTGTATGTTATGAAAGCGCAAACATGAGAATATCATAATAATAATAATAGCATTATGAAATTGATACGATTAAAAACTCGAATCATGAAGCTATACTGAAATTACTTTAGAATGAATGAAGACGATTTGGAATGCTTAATTTTTTCAATCTGGAAACTGATAGACAAACTGAAATTAAGTTATTAAATATATTTTTCCGGATTATTAGTGCAATGGACCTGATCATTACTTACAATTTTTCGCCATTATTCGCACATTTTTTGACACAGCATTTAAGATAACCCATTATATTAACGATTTCGATGTATTCCACATGTATATTTGTCCGGTATGGTAGCTAAATAAAGTTCCACATTTCTCCGACTCGCGCGCACGATCGTTCGTCATTCCCCCCACTAACCTCACGCACAGAGCGAATACCACAGCTTATAGAAGAATACAGCTGATACACTTTCAGATACCGCATTGATCTTTTCATGCTCAGGTTTGCAACGCGTGAACTACAGCGACCTAATAAGCTATTCCCATTTCAAAAAAAGAACCACAACTAAATTAAACTGAAAAATTACTATTAAATTCACACTCGAAATGTCCCTTAGTACGGTCACGTGAGGCAAGAACCTATCACTAGGGCATACAGAAATCAACTAAATAGGGATAGCCGAGCTATGTTTTTAAGTTAGTTTTGCCTATAGTACTAGTAGGCTTAAATAGTAATAATTTCAATTTCAATTCAATTTCAATTTATTTCTACTTTTAGGATTCACATTTTGTACATAACTAATCTTAACTAGGTACGATACTATATATAAAGTTAGTATGGTATATCCATAAAACTTAATAGTAGACACCTAGGGGCAGAAACACCCGTATGTGTCGGAACCTAAAAGTAGGCAAACTTATAATAATAATAATACTGTACAATATTTATATTTAAATATATACATATATTTTTTATCATGTATTTCTATATGTGACACACATCACCAAACACGCTTACAATCTTGATTATTCTTGATGACTAAATCACTCAAATAATACCGAAAATTTTTCCGTATTTCGATAAACATACTGATTACACTTTTTACTAAAAGTTTTTATATTCTTTATTGATTTTATATCCTTTGGAAGTAAATTAAATGATTTTGGGGCTAAGTAATCTATAAACTTTTTATTTGCAGTAGTTACATTTTTAGGCAATTTAAGTTTTTTATGTGATTTAGTTCTTGTTTCAATAGTGTGATCTACATAGTTCAGTTTGGACTTACACCGATAGACAAAATTACATATACAATTAATATATAAAGTTCTAATACTGACAGTATCTTCCGAGAACAATAAGTTAGTTGGGAATCTTTTATTATTTTTTTTTAATATAATTTTAAGGATATATTTTTGTGTTATGTTCAACTTATTTAGTATTGTGCTATAAGTACCACCCCAAACAATTATCCCGTATCGTATTAATGACTCCACAAACGCTTTATAAACCATCACCAATGTTTTTTCATTGAGGAATTCTCTTAATATATAAAATTTATGTATGAGCCTACGTATTTTATTAGAAACATAGTCTATATGTTGTCCCCACTTCAAAAACTGGTCAATCAGCACACCAAGATATTTTGTGTGAGTTACCCCTGCAATTTTATCAATACCAATAATAATATCTGTGAAACTGGGTTGGCCAGCTCTCGTCAGTGAAATGCTATGTAATTTGTTTTATTTAAATTAAGTGATAGTTTATAAGTTTGTAACCAATTCATAACTAGTTTAAAACCCTTTATTGCATTATTCTTAGCTTCTTCCCAGTCTTTGCCAGCAAATATTATAGCCGTATCATCAGCATAAGATATAATTGTTCCTCCTATATTTTCTGTCAAAAGAACGTTAAGATAAGTGATGAAGAGGATCGGACCCAAAACGGTTCCCTGTGGAACACCAATCCTGATCACCTGCTCGTCACTTAATGTATTATTGATTTTAACCATTTGCAGTCTTTCTTCTAGATAATTTTTTATTAAATTGAGTACAGTTCCTCTTACTCCGTAGTGTGACAACACAGTTAAAAGTTGACTGTGTGGCACCGTATCAAAGGCTTTAGCTAGATCAATGAATATACCCAAGCATTTTGTACCTAGGTTTAGGTTTTTTGTTACCTCCGAAGTGAATGCATACAAGGCATCTCCAGTACTAGATCCCTCTAAAAAACCGAATTGATTTTCTGATTTTTCGTAAAGAATGTCACTAGACGATGCTTCATGCACTTTTCAAATATTTTTGCAAAGTTAGTTATTAAGCTAATAGGCCGATAGTTTTTTATTTTAGAATGTTCTCCACTTTTATATATTGGGCAAACTATAGATGTTTTGAAGCTTTTAGGGACAATACCTGTTTTAAAGATGGTGTTTATGATATGTTTTAGTGGGATTAAAATGTTTTGATGTGTTTTTTTTTATTATATTTGCAGCGATCCGATCAAAACCAGGAGAACTATTATTTTTTAATGAAGAAATATGTTTAATTATTTCGTTATGACATACTGGCTGTAGATACATAGAATGTGACAGTGAATCTCTTAGATGACATGGCTTGCTGGCAGTAGGAATTTTCTTTTCCATTTCGATTCCAATATTAATAAAGTAATTATTAATGTAGTTACTCATTTCACCATCACTAACAAAAGATTGTCCATTATCATTTAATATCTCAACTTTATTATTTTTTGTTGTTATGTTTTCGCACGTAGCGTCTTTTATGATTTCATAAATTTTTTCAATATTATTTTTATTTTCTGTGATTTGTGCCCCATAAAAATTATTTTTTTGTTTAGAGATTAGTTTTGTCAAAGTGTTCCTATATTGTTTGTATTAATTTTCTAGTGCTACACTATAATTTGTTAATAATTTTCTTTTTAATTTGTCTCTATGTTTAATTGATATGATAAGACCATTAGTGATCCAATTTTTAATTTTTTTTGTGATATTTTACTTCAGTTGAGTATCTTTCCGTTCCCTGGCTTATTATGTTGTTATACAATGAAAGAAACATTTCCGTGGAACTCTCCGGGTTCTGATCACTGGTTACCGCTGTCCAGTCTTGTGTTTGTATTAAGTTATTGATTTTTTCTAGGTTAGTCTTTGTTTTGTTAATTGTAGTTATTTTTGCATTATTATTTTTTTCTGAAGTGTTTTGTGTTACGTTGAGTAGGATTGGTGTATGATCTGTGATATGACTATCTATAATAAAAGTTTGGAAGTTTATGATTTTTGTTATTTTTCTGTTCTTGATAAATAAATGATCCAAACAAGTCCGAGTGTCAAAGCGAGTAACCAAATTTATATAGGACTGGAAACCCAATTGTGTTATGGCCGCTATATACTCAAAACTGTCGTCATCCGACATATTCAATATATTAATATTTGCATCACCGTTGTACACTTCAACGTCATTGTTTTCATTGATAGTGTCTAGATAATGTTCTATGTCGTAAATAAAGTCTTTCTTTGGAATCGGTGGTGGTTTATAAACAGCGGTAATACCTATATTTAAAGCATCCTTTTTACATGTTAATCTGCTAATAGTCGCTCTAGAGTTAGGAAGTTTATGAGAGCAAAAACTTACATTAAGATCAGACCTTACCAATATAATTATGCCATCATTTCTGTTATAGTCACCATTATTGTGGAAAGTTGTGTATCCATTTATATTGCACTGCTCTAATGCGACATTTTGAAATGTCTCAGTTAATACTATAAGATCTAAAAAGTTAAGGTTGTAAGCCTCTAACATAAGTAGTAAGTTATCAAAGTTATGATTGGCACTCCTTATATTGATATGTGAAACACTTATCTTTATCTGGTATAACATCGATGGACAGTCTGGATCTGCTGCTGAGTGATCCACCTTGTAGTCTTTATTGAATCTCGAGTTAGCCGTGGTACAGTTTATGCAGTTTCTTAGAGACTTGTTGCATATGGACATGTCGTGCGCTCCAGAACAGTTACCGCAGGCAATTCCATGGGTACAGAGTTATTCATTATAAATGGACACCTCCCTTAACTTGGTTATTTTTAAAGATAGCGAAATAATTTTTTTATCGACTTGTAGGTAATCATCTTAATTTTTTTATTTGTAATGAAAATATTATAGAGGGTGGCCCATAAGCAAATGCCAATATAAAATTATATTTTTTTAAATGGAACACCCTGTATATTATTGCATTTTTGGATTCTACTTAATATTCTAAACATATTTTATGTATGATGTTATACCTCTAGAGTTAGTAGTTTCACAGCTATAAACGGTTGAAAGTCGATACTTTGGCTTCACTTTGGTAGCAAGAAGGCCATTAAAAATGGAGTAAAATGAATTTCACATTCCTATCTTAACTTTTCAAGAGCTATCTGATGGTGCTAACTGATGGTACCTGCCAAGGTACCGGATTTGGTACCGATGGTACCGCCTGCCAGTTAGCCCCATCAGATAGCACTTGAAAACTTAAGATAGGAATATGAAGTTCATTTTACTCCATCTCTAATGATCTTCTTGCTACCAAGGTGAAAAGTAGCCAAAGTACCGATTTTCAACTGTTTATAGCTGTTAAACTACTAACTCTAGAGATGTAACATCATACATAAAATATGCTTAGAATTTTAAGTAGAATCCAAAAATGCAATAATATACAGAGTTCCATTTAAAAAAATTTAACTTTATATTGGCGTTTGCTTATGGGACACCCTGTATAATATTTTCATAACTAATAAAAAAATTAAGATGATTACCTACAAGTCGATAAAAAAATTATCCCTCTATCTTTAAAAATAACCAAGTTAAGGGGGGTGTCCATTTATAAATAATGAATAACCCTGTACATTCATTACTGGAATGGTAGAATCCTTGGCATTTGAAGCATCTCTTTACATACAAATCCTCGTAAATGGGATAACGTTCATAATTCAGATAGATTTTACCTAAATTGATAGCTACTGTAACAACTTTGGGTGAGCACTCGGCATAAATGTTTGAATAATTCTTGTTTTTAATTTTCTTCATGTATGTTACCCTAAAAGTGTCATCTTGCCTGATCCATGTATTTTGTCTGCGGATTGCCTGTTCAATCTCCTGTAGTTCTTCATTTCCAACATAGCCCACTATTTTGATTTTAGGGGCCTGTTTAGTACTTTCCTTAATATCATATGCACACCCCAACTTCTGTGTAGCCGTTTTTTTGAAATTCTCCATCTCCAATTTTGTGGGGCATTTAACAACAATATTTCCCCCCTTAGTACTTTTTATGCTCTTAATCCCAACTTTAATTTCAGACGGATTAATTTTGGTTTTTATAGTATTCATTGCCGTTTAACTGTTTTGACCTTCTGTGATGATTATTGTGTGGTCTTGAGCGAGTGGAGTTTGCTCCTGTAGTGCAGCTGAGTATGTAGCTCCCATATTAAGTTGAGTATCTGGGTGTTTCTTAATGTTGGCAATGTCACCCTTCAGTTCCACAATGTCCTTCCTCATTGCATCTATTATACTGATTAGATCGGCTGTTCTCGCCAAGTAAGCTTTGCATGCCATGCAAACCAGAACTAGGACACGTTTTTGCAAAGGCATACATCTAATTTCAGAGCCACTTAAGCCCGCACATTGTTTATGAATATTACCCAGGCATAAATCGCAGGTGTAAACAGGGTCATCATTTATTGTTTGTTTACAATTTTTGCAAATATCTGCTGTTAAACGGTTCTCATTTTTATCTTGATTCATGCTATTCACCAGACAATGGGACCAGGCAAAAAAATAACACTATTGTTGGCGAACTGAGAGCAGGGATCCGCTATCATTTGTTAAAGCATTTTTTATTTAAAGGTATTTCGTATATTTATATTTATTAATTATCAAATTACACTTTATTCACTGATTTAGTTGTATTGTAACTAGGACCAATGAACAGAAAACTTCCTAAAGTTATTGTGCATCAAGACTTAGAATTTTAACTCAAATTTTATCCACGTTTAGTCGCGATTTTACCGGAGCACGATCAGATGCGTGTCACGATAATACAAACAAATTTAAAAAGTTGCAATTTGAAAACTAATAAACATTTTCAAAAACAAAACAGATATGGGCATGCGGAAAACCCTAACCTGGTGCAATTATAATACTGTGGGTTTGAAAGTTACAGCAATGTACTGTTTGCCAAATGAAAGAACCTGTATGAAAAGAATGCGGGCAAAAAATGTTCTCGCATATTTAGATGTTGCCACATTTGTTTCCCAATAATCCTAATTTATTTTCCGTCTAGTTTCCTATAGTGAATTTACATATTTAATATTCCTACTTGAATACTTAATTTTGTTATTTTCCTTAATACAACTGTCTTCTATTATTTACTATTTTATTTACACAGGCAAATCCGGAATAAGTATACTGTGCATATTTTATTCGCCTTCGAGGTATTTAAAATGCGCGACAACGGGCAACAGTGCGACGTTTACTTGATTTTTAGCAAGGAGGCAGTTTCCTGATTGGTGGCAGGATATATTAAATACACTTTGACCCTAGACAAATACCTAACTTTTTTTTACACATTTTATAATTTCAGCAGCGACTTGCTTTAGCCATTGGCTTGGAAATTGCCGAACTGTGTGGGTATTTATATTATTTGGTTTGTAGGGTCTGGTGATATATAGGTTTTGTCGAGTAGTTAGAGCAGTTTAAGCCAAAAAAATCGGAGGATCCGCTACATTTGAGCTGAAAAAATGCCCTCAAAGTTCCAATTTTGACACACATTTTCAGCACCACTTCACAAAAGCAATAGAAATATAGACAAAACACATTTGAAAATCAATTTTCGGGTGAAAATATTAACTAGGAGACATTTGCGTCGAACGAGAGGCCTCCGTTTTGTTCCGGTCCTAATTTTACGCGACTCATAGCCCCATTAAACAAAATTAAATTTTAGTTTTAAATATCCATCCTCCTTATTACTGCCATACTGTCAAATATCACAATAGCCCAAACAGAGATTTTTAAGAAGGCACACTGTTGCCAGACGATTACTGTAGTTTCGTTAGCAAAATTCATTAGAAAAATGGTGCGCTATAAACACAGCTTATTCACTACCAGCTAGTCATCTTGCGGCGGCATCCTTTGATTTAGGAAAGTCAATAACCAAATTTTGCAAATTTTAGAAGAGGATCATGACTCAATATTGTTTTAAACGTCTGGGCATCTGAATAATACTTTTGACAGTTCGTTTAATTTAAAATATGCTCTTTATTGTCTAAAATCCGTTTAAAAGCGATTTTAAAAGTCAATATTGTATAAAAATCCGAAATATCCAGACTTTTTAGGGCGATAGCCGAGGGTTCGGACAAATTTGTCGTGGATTTTGAAGCGAAAATTAATTTTAAATTCAACTCTGGAACTGAACCGCTCAGGACACTCGCAGGTAGTGCCCGACACTCCAACTTTCCGATTTCGATAGATATGACTAGCTGGTAGTGAGTATGCTGTGCTATAAGTGTAACTACTCCTTTTTTATTTAGGTGAATGATTTTGTTATATGGCAGTAACACACACACACACACACACACCCACACTAAAGGGAGATCCTATGGTGCTCGACGAGCGGTGTGTGTGTGTGTGTGTGAAGATGTTGATTGACACGGTTTTTGAATAGTTAATTAGGGGGAAACAGATGTCCTGGGAGCATATTCGGATGTAACAGGCAAGATGTCCATTTGGCAATGGCGAACGTTTCTTCATATGTGACGTACACGGTAGCATTTAGTCGGATGTCGTGACTGTTACATAAAATCAACAAATAAGTCTTCACTTATTTAAACATTTCATGCATTGACCTCCGTTCGCTTCGGTCGCTACGGGGGCAGAACAAATATCTAACCAAAACTAACCCAAAATAAAAAATTAAAATTAAAATTTTAGGTTAGTTTTGGTTAGCACACGTTACAATTTTAATATTTTCACGTTACACCTCGGAAAGTCGTAGTGGAAGTTTGCCCTTCTAGGGCAATTTAGGCTCAAAACGCGGATATTTTTTCGGCACAAAGGTGGCGGATCCTCCGATTTTTTTGGCTTACACTACTCTATAGCAGGAAACCCCTTTTTCTAGTGAAAAAAAAATTGCAAAATCGACACAACCTATATGTCGCCAGACCGTTAATATGATGATATCTTTGAAGATTTTTAACCATTCTTATATTTTTCTTGCATTTGGTGATTATTATACGCGGTTAACAAATTTCTATATTTTCGGATACCTCTCTGAACTCTATTCTAAATAAAAATTTTTATTTCAAAACAATTCTGAACGTGCTCTAAAGAGCGTTTTGGAACATACTTGCTTCAATATAGCCTAACTTTAAATACAGAAATTGAACGCTAAAGATTTTATATTCGGATTAGCTACGATAAACCCTTTTTTCCAAGTTAAGCGACGTCATCGATGATGTAGATGCAAAACCTTCGGGAAACAAACTCTACTTATTACTACAACATATTTATGTAATACATACAACAAATATCATAGAACACTAGCATTATTATAAAAATGAGATATTATTATTATATGATATATTTTGGATTATAAGACTGTATAATAAAAAAATACTGTAATTAATTTTGACGTCTTAAACTAATCAATATTATCAATAATACTAAGGTAAGAATAACCTCGTGCGCCTATGAGAAGGCAAGATTTTTTTACGTGCTAATTCTCTGCCCCTCAGTCTTCGTTAAGGTTCACTCGCTTGGCGCACTATATTTGCTATTTGCGAAGGACTTTGTTCGAAAGCTTAAGCGAAATATAGCATTCACAGTGGCTGGCTTAAATTGTTTTAAATAGATAATCCCCCTTCAAAAACATTTTTTTAAAAACCCAAACTAATCCCCCCCCCTTATAACTACTACACTACACTAATTTAAAACAGAAACCAAAATTGACAAAACTGATTTGTCTGCAGTTTTTCAAAAATTAAGTGAAATTGTAAAATAGTTCGAAACTACATCTAGTTCATAGAACATCAGTTTATTGAATATTTTGGTTACCAAGAAATGTAATACAAATCTGTTAACATAGTAATGCAAGGATCAGCAGAACACTTGTTTTGGTTATTTCTAACTGGGTTATTACAACTAGGTTATTATGATACATTTCGCAGCCTGACTAGATTAATTATTTGCAATATCAAAACATGTGAAATATTCCCTTTACAAAATTAAGTGATTTGAAATAGCATGCACTAGACTAGAACGACTGCCAGAGCTTGCTTTTTATCAAAATGCTTGGTCATAAATTTGGTTCAGTGTATGTCGAGATTTTTTTAATTTCCAATACATAAATTATGTTGTCCCTAACCATTTAAAAAATGCCAAGAAGTCCCGAAAACATTCTCTTTAAAATTACCTGGACCAAAAGTTTTGGTTGTAAGGGCTTAAAATTTGACTAAATATGCACCCTTTTTTCATACCCCGTAGTACCATGATTATCACTGGTAATGGTTTTCCGTATTATTGATTTTCGTTTAAAAAAAATATGTTAGTTGGTTTAAAATTTACTAAGTTACTAACGAAGGTACGTTTAACGAGTTGAACTTAGTGCAAGTTACATAAATAATGTCTAATGATAATAACTTTCCAGGGTAGCAACCAAGACAAAATAGCTGGTTTATAGGGCAGCAGCTTAGACGGCTAGGATATGGTGGCTATGGTATTTTTTGAATTCCCACAATTTAAAATATTATATTTGGCAAAGTTGTAATGTGACGACTTATACTAAAATGTCTTGCATATTTAAATCGAAGAAATATATCCGTCTATAACAGTTTGATTCATTTCAATTTGAGATTAACTTAATTTGCTAAAATGAAGACTACATTACTAGTTGATATCATTTTTATCAGCATGTCATAGTTATGAGACAAATTGTTGCCTTTTTCTCCACCTCAGTTTTATTGAAGTTTTCTGAATAAGGCCGCTTAAGCTCTGGCCCCAGGGTGTAAATTGCACAAGTGCTAATTTAGTGACCCGAAAGAATCTGCTTCCGTTGTCAAAAGAATAAATATGAAATGATTAGTAAATGCAGTACCAGTAAAAAGCTCGTACAATTTGTTAAGTTTCAATTTGACTTTGACAACGTCAAGCCTTTTCAAGTTCTTTTAAGTTTTGCAGCTTCTTTCGGATGACTAAATTAACGCTTGTGCAATTTACACCCTGGGTGTAAATTCAGAAATTCTCAATAAAACTGAGGTGGAGAACTAGGCAATAATTTTTCTCACAAACATGAATCCTTCACAACAATATGGAACATATCTACAATGTCATAGCTACCATCCGAACGCACACCCATTTTTGAACTTTTTGGGGCAAATGTCATTTTAGGCGGTTAAAAATAATGAATTAAAAAGAATCCAGTGGCGGAGGTTGCAACTTTTAAGACTTGGTAAAAATATTAGACGTCAAAGTTAAAGAGCGGATACTAAACAATTACCCCATGGCTGTTAATTTACTATCCGAACGCACACCCATCTTTGAACTTTTTGAGGCAATTGAGATTTTAGGTGGTTAAAAATAATGAATTTAAAAAGAATCCAGTGGCGGAGGTTGCAAATTTTGAGTGTTGGTAAAAATATTAGACGTCAAAATGAATTAGCGGATACTAATCAATTATCTCATGGCTGCTAATTTATTATCCGACTGCACGCTCATTTTTAAGCTCATACTGGCTTAAACGAACCGAAACTAACCCAGACTAACCAAATTAATTTGCCGCAGCCCTGCGCGAAGCCTTGCGCTTGGTTCCTCCGCGCAATTTTTTACACCAGCTCATACTGGCTTAAACGAACCGACATTAACCAAAACTAACCCAAACTAACCAAATTAATTGGTCCCATCATTGCTCGAAGAAAGGTTTGCGATTCGCGCAAACCTTTCTCCGCACAATTCTTCACACCAGCTCATACTGGCTTAAACGAACCAAAACTAACCCAAACTAACCAAATTAATTGGCCTTAGCCTTGCGCGGAGATAGGCTTACGCTTAGCACGAGCCTTTCTCCGCGCAACTCAGAATTTCTATTCAAAAAGAAAAATATTGCTGATGTTGGAACTCATGTGTTTTTCAAAGAAGTGTCACTATTATATTCACCATCTTAAATGGTTATTGTTTCTCAGCTTCGTTTTTAGTTTATAATTATTGTACTTTTGAATTCGTATAATATATTTCACTTTGATGGCCAATATTTTCACCAAAACTTAAAATTTGCAACCTCCGCCACTGAATTATTTTTAAATTGATTATTTTAAAGCAACTAAAATAACTATTGTCCCAAAAATTTCAAAAATTGGCGTGCGTTCAGATAGTAAACTAGCAGTCATGTGGTAATTGTTTAATAACCGCTCTTTCACCTCATCTAATATTTTTACTAAAACTTAAAATTTGCAACCTCCGCCATTGTATTTTTTCTAACTTCATTACTTTAAATCACCTAAAATGACTATTGCCCCAAAAATTTCAAAAATGGGGCGTTCGGATAGTAAATAATTACCGAAGATGCTAAGCGGAAACAATTTAATTTGGGTCAACATACAGTAATAATAATCTTATAACATGCTCATAATAATAAAATAATGTGCTTTAATTATTTAGTACATATATTGATATATGACGCAGTTTTCAAATTTCGGCCGATTATATTCAAACTTCTTGACTAAATTATTAGAAAAAACGTTCGTAATATGTCTAGTTACTGAAATGTAGCGATAATTTTCATTTGTTTTTCTCACTGGTGATTTACCGGTAATTAGGAAATATTCAAAATTTTGGAGATATTTAGAGATAACACACGTTTAGGACCTATATTTTAATATTTGTATGATTTTTTAAATATGTTTAGAAATACGTTCTCCAAGAATTGTCCGATTCATTAAGTATTTTATTATAACAACCTATGTATTATGTTATGTAACAATATTTAAACAGATAACACATTTAAAGATTCCAAACCTTATCTGTCGATGAAGACTTGACATAATTTAATGATAGACGGTTAACTAATGCACTCAATATTGTGAGGAAAAACTGAAGAATAATTAATAAAAACAAAACAAAAGCAAATAATTGCGGAACTTTTGCACCAACTGTGAAAATACCACAGATCCACAAGGAATATTTAATATTTTGAATAATTTTTTAAATTTCAAATGTCTCAAGTCAAGCTTAGAGAAAAAATCCTACTAATGTATTCTGTGGCCCAGAGAAAACTAAGAGATTGACAGCAAGAACAATGCGAACAAAACCTGCAACTAGTCTTGATGACGGTACAGATGAGTTGAAAACTTACCAACTCATACCAATTTTTACCGCCAAGTTTGTGTCCAAAATCAGTTTGCTAAAATACTTAAAACTCATTTCAACCCTCAACTAACTGAATTTTTAGAAAAGTAACAGATTAAACATTTTCAAAACGAGTTTGGAAAAACAAAGCTACTCTGATAGCCATTAGGGAACTATGTGAATTTATTTACAATATCTTAAGAACTAAAGACCGTCCTGTTATTTTTTGATCTGAGTAAATAATTTCGCACTATTTATCATAACCCTCAAACTGTCTATTATAAAAGCTATATACAGCTGGGGTTGTTTATACTTGCATCTGTTGTTTATTGTTTTCGTCAACGATGTGCATTGGGTATGTATATCGCTAGATGCTGAGGTCAGTATAAGTTTCTACCAAAAAATGCTTCCGTTGATCGGTGAAGCTTCTTGATAAGAGCTGCTCATCCATCAGGCAGTGCGATATTAAATTTTAGTGAATTGCTCTGGATCAGAAAATGATTTAGGAGGATCATATAAATGCATTCACTCTTTAACATCGGGGCTTTTTTCACATAACGTGCCATACAAGTTTTTAAGGCCTGCGCATTCGTGCGTCTCCTGTTTATTATTTTTGCGCATAACTGCGTTTCCCGACTCCCATATAATATGCGCCTAAATGCGCAAAGCAAAAAATAATACTGGATCTTGATAAAAAACTTTAATAAAGTCGAAAGAGTTCTTGTATGTTACACCTTTATGTAAAAACTTTAAAAAATACGTACCTAATAGACAAAACGAAACAAAAAAAATAATTGCAATATTATAAAAATAAACATGCCTATATTTTAAAAATGAAATCATCACTTTCGCTTTCACTCTCTGTCCTTTCAGTCATGAAACTGGTGTCATGTTCGATGCTCTGCGTACCCTGTTCATATTCGCTCTCCGAGCCACTGTCTGGATTAAAATTTAGCGATTCTGTTTCAGATTCCTCTTCCCAAATTTGCTCAAGCTCTTTATCTGATAAACCTCTCTTATTTTCCCTATTCATTGTGCTCAAATATACTATTTATTTGGAGAAAAAATCGAAAAACAAAGCACAAGCAATACGCTGTATACCCAACAACAGCTTGGTGAATGCTGACGGGTTAAAGTCTGTATATAAAACTAATAAAAAAAAATTGCGCGCTATCGTGCGTCTCCAAGCTCCTAGTTAACAGGTTGATAAGCCGCCGCCGCGTGTTTTCCGATCTCAAGTACTAAGTATTTAGGTCATTCGAAAATATGCGTTTGCCGCAAATATAGCAGATAGCAGTCAGAGAAATGCGCGTTCTGGCGTCACCCGATGTTAAAGGGTTAACGGCTAAGCTGATTAAATCGTGCTTTATATTTCAATACTCAAAATCTTCTGTTCCTCTCAATATTCTGAAGCTGTCATATTTTGACTCAATTCAGTCGAATATTTCATATGGTTTGATTTTTGAGGTAATTCAGTTTAAGTATATACAGTTTTTATTATGCAAAAAGACTAGTAAGATGTATGTTGGGCTTTCCCACATCGTCACATTGTCGAGTGGCTTTTATCGATCTGAGAATATTGATACTCTTCTGTCTTTACATCTATTTGGCCATTGTGCAGCATGAAAAATCATATCCCTAAAACTTTGATATCCATAAGTACACCTGAAATCGCGATTATCTGCATTTCCCATTTTTTCGTTCGAGTATTGGGCAGAACTCGCCATGTCTCAAGGGGTGATACTGTACAATAAATGTTTACTGTTTAAGAACGTAGGTAACTGTAAGGTTTAAAAAAAAACATGTTATTGAAATTTCTCCATTTACAAGCCTTTTACAGTACTGAAGAACACTTGAACTTTTAAATTATTATCCAGTACCTGTGAATTTTAAATGTTTTAAATCGATGTTTTATTGATTATTTATATCCTACGATTAGGTATTTATGGACAAATCCGATAAGTTTTGCCACTTGTTTGTACACCTTGAGTGATGAATAAATATATGGCGGTTAAGAGCGTACTCCAACCTCTGTTATATGTTATCAATTAACTGATTTGAATTGTAGTGTTGTAAACATCACCAAAACATTCAGCACACGCATCAACCATTCCACTGGGACCATAATACTGAAAACTCCCACCCGTAATGTTCTTTAGTCACAGTCCCCGTCTGCAATATCAATCTTCCTCTTAACAGTTGTGCTCAACTCATTATATTTATTCTGTAGATTCGTGAGTTAAGTCCTTTTCAATTATTTCGTTCTTTAAAGATCCTGCTTTATGCCTTATGCATTTAATTGCTTCAGATGTAAACCAGATGGGAAATGATCTTTTTCGTATAATAGTCCTAGATATACAAACATTAAATCACCACACACACACACACACACATAAAACACATTGCATGTCTCGTTTACCATCTTGATAACATCTAGATCCGTGCAGCATGTAGATCCGACCAATTAACAGCAATGATTCTACATAAATAAATAAAAAGGAAATGTTCTCCAAAGGGTACTAAAATAAGTTTTTTGTCACACGTGCCGAATTGTTTGAGATACAGCCACGAGCTATTACATGTGCCGTGATATGGCAAATAGTATTTATTTCATGTCATACTATATCCACGATCACCAAATGATCAAAATTATTAATGTGTGTGAAATTTTAACGGGAGAGATGAAAATATGGCCCTCCAGTTTTTGAAAATCCACAACTGCAAAATCTTCTTGGAATTAATTTTCTCAAAAAAGGCTGGTTCTAGTTGACGAACATATTTTTGACTAGTTCAGAAACATAAAGTGAAGAGAAAACAACGAAAATGTGACTTATACAAACACTGAATGGACAAAAACTCGGAAATCGGCCTTTTTTACACGTTCGGTTAAATTATTTTTAGAGCACCTATAACACGCAATGAGGACTATTTGTCATATCAAATAACATGTTGCAGCATCTGAAAATAGTTCCACATATATAAAATACTTGGAATTTATTAAATTTAACCTTTTCAACTTATATATTACTCTATATATTTCTTGTTTAACTCACCGACGCTTCCAGCCATCGCTGACCCCACCATATTTTTTGATATGTTCAAGTCTATCAATGCATGACTGGTTGTTTTCAATACTGATTGTATAGTATTTGCATGAATAATCGCTTCACATACGACCGATTTGCCCCTTCCTATAAAAGAAAATGTTATTGTACTAAAAAAAAGATTTTAGCCGATCTGTATTTTATTTAAGTCGAAATGTGATTCAAAACGCTTGAAGATTTGGTTTTCGGCGATGGGTTGGAGAATCCAACTAAAATAAAATTTATACTAATTTGCTGGATGACAGCAAGATAGATAAAACTCCCTTTAATACTACAAGCTGCCCCTGTCGAGTACCTACCAATTTTATAGCCACAAAAATGGCCATAGCATACGCCATTATAGTCACCAAAAGCGTTTTCCTTTTATCATAATTTACCCGCTGTGGGTTAGGCCAACCGCATCAAATCCAAAGCGAGAAAATATATAATCCAGTTGAATTTCCATGAGCCTGGAAAACTCGAAAGCCTCACATCTGCTGTACTAGCCGACTCCTTGTTCAGTAAGTTTAAAATATTATTTAAAAATATGTTCAGAATACCAAATAGTTGTCAGCTTTGGAGCTACATATATAAAGTACAGCCCATAACTTACCCTCTATCCAATTCATAGCTGCAGGTTTCTTATCACTACAGACATTTCCACTTAAGCTAAGAATTTCCATTTCATTAAACTCCGATTTAATAAACTTCAATGCTTGTTCAGTACCTGAAAGACAGTAAATAATACAATTACTCTTTTTAATACGTTTTGTTGCAATATTGTCAAACTCTTCTTAATAAATTACCTTTTGAAATCATATTCATTCCCATAGCGTCTCCAGTTTCTGCTATAAACCTAATAAATAAGTACCGTCCTGCTATATGTGTTGACACTTTAGACAATCTAGTGAATCTACTGCATGCATCAAATTGTTCTTTAACTTTTACAAAATTTTCAGATTTTTTTAGCCAAAGAAGAACCTCGCTCGCGCTTGTAATTGATTGGAACCGCACGACAGGTCCACGAGTCATTCCATCTGCAACTATCCTTGATTTGACGCCAGTTTTCTCCAAAGCACGGCACCCTGAAAATTATTCATTTTATTAGTGTGTTAAAACTAGCAGAAACATTTATGCCAATAAATCATTTATTGAATATATTCGCAAACTAACTATGAATATATTTTTTTGGTAATTTACACGGCGAATTACCAACCAACCAATTTTGAATCCAAAAAATTACCTCTCCAACTTGAAAAAAATCGGAGTGTTAATTGGTGAGGCAATTCAATGAATATTATACATTTATTTTACCAAACGCTAAGTACAAGAGATAAACAATAGCACATTTTTGTTGATGGAAATGGGTTTGCTTAGTCTACAGATTAAGCCTCTGCTCTTATGCCTTATATCTTATTTAAAGTTTGAAAACTAGCAATTAACGTTTCGCTCATGGTTTAGAGCATTCTCAAAAGTTACATTTATTAGCCTAAAATATGAATACAAATTTGACACAGTTTACATAAGGTTACAATAGACATACACAAACATAATAGTTAAAATGAGTTAAAATTTGTTTTGATACGCACCTTGAAATTGAATAGACATTTTTATTGTTGCTAGTTATGAGCAATTTAGCACATTAATGTCCGATAGAACGTGTGTGATAGCCGTTGTTGATTTTTTCTATTTTGACATTTTTTTTTTTTGCTATATTGATTAGTTTTGTGTCAGTATAGAAAACACATGAAACACTTTGTTTACCTATTAAAAGGATTAGCTAAAAGTGTGGGAGTATTGAGAGAATATACCAACGTTTCATTTATTTTATATAAGAATGAGATTATTGTAAATGCTACTCAAATTTCGAACATCCGCCCTGTCGTTTACTGCATTTGGGTTCCTTCTTATTTCTATCATTTCCTTCATGACTAATTTATGATAATTATTGCCATTGTTTGAAGTTGTAGTGTTGTCATAACTAAAAGTATGTTTTTAACATTTTTTATGTGTTTAGATATTGCAGTGGAAGCGTTTTTTGTGTATTTATGCCCATTTGATATGTTTTAGAGTAGTTGGTAGGTCATTCCAATGTATACTTTAGGGCAGTTTATGCAGGGTACTAAGTAAACCACATTTGATTTTTTTAAGGTAGGTGTTTGGCTTTTTAATTGGGTAAGCAGATAACCAAGGCGGTTATGAGCTTTGTGATATACTGTGTTATTATGTTTTCCTAGCCTGTATTTAATTTTTTTCAGATAGACAACTTGTATAAGGTAGAGCTACATATCTTTTTTGATCATCTAGGTCTTTTTTCTTATCATTTAATACAGTTTTTTATTACACTAAATTATATCACACTAAATTTTTGGTTTTTGGAGTGATTGGAATTATAATTTTGGTATTTGTCACACCATGTTGGTTTAGTATACCATTTGGTTAAAGCTTTATTATTTTTTTGAATTAAGGTCATATCTAAGAAGTGAATAATGTTGTTTTGTGCAATGTCAGGAGCAAACTGCAATTTTTGGTGGAAACCATTGAAGGTCATAATCATTTCATTAGTCTTATCTTTCGGTAAGGCCAACAAGCAATCATCCACAAAACGTAAAAACAATTCAAAGTTTAACTTTCCTATTACAGTTCCTTCCTATACCCAAGGAAAAAGAAGCGTATTTTATAAATTGACGATGACGGTTATATATATATATA
>MU188941.1:21882-56830 GCA_016904865.1 Pissodes strobi | reverse complement strand
TAATAATGTTTGCATGTGCTTTGGAAAGAGTCAGTTTTTGCTTTTTGTAGACGATCTAAAACTATTTAAAGTTATATCTAATCTGGAGGACAGTCTGGCCCTTCAACATGATTTGGATAAATTTGTAGAGTGGTGTGCCCTAAATGGCATGGAATTGAATGCAAACAAGTGCAAACTTATGATATTTTCCAAAAAACGTAATAAAACATCTTATGACTATGCCATTTCGGGCAACACTCTTTTGCAGTCTGAGTCCATCTCAGACCTTGGGATTACTCTTGATTATGAACTTTCCTATACTAACCACATCACATCCATTGTTAATAGAGCTTTGCGGATGCTGGGTTTTATTAAGAGAAATACTGCAGATTTTCATAACATGCATGCTCTTAAAATCCTTTATTGCAGTCTGGTTAGAAGTCACCTAGAGTATGCTTCTTCTGTCTGGAATCCCCATTACGATGTTCATATTTCAAGAATTGAGAGAGTGCAGAGAAAGTTCTTGCAATACATAAACTTTAAATTCTTTAATAATGAATTAGATTATGAAGGCTTGCACCAAAGATTGAATTTGATGCCACTATCAACTAGAAGAGCACTGAGAGATGTTCATCTTCTTTATGAAATCATTAATTCTGTTGTTGACAGCCCCCATTTAACAAGCCAAATCAATCTCTATATTCCACAATTTAATACTCGAAGTCGCCAGTCTTTCCATGTAACCTTTCATAGAACAAACTATGCTAAATACTCATTTTTTCCTAGATCCTTATCCCTTGCAAATCATACATCTCTTGACTTTTTCTGTAGCCCCAAACAATTCTCTACTCAATTAAAACACTTAGACTTGGCAGGCTTGTAGATCTTATGTACTTACTTGTTTTTGATGGGAGTTTGAGAGGACTGCTGCTGGTTGTTGATTTAATTTTGATGTCTTATTATATTTTATTTTTTTAATTCCTACTGGTTTTGGGTAATTTAGTGATGTATTTAAATGACATATGATTATTTTTATTGCTGTTGATTAGGATTTTAGTGTTATTGTTACATTACATTCTATCAATTTATATGTTTTTTGTAAAAAATGGATTTTATCCGTAAATAAATAAATAAATGTTGTAAAAATTAAAGTCCAACTAAATATACATTAAATAGTTTACATCCCAAATAATGTATGAAACTAACTCTAAATCTGGCAACACTGCCTCCTGTCAGTTGGCGTACTTTCGACGTTCAACCGGCTTCTTAATTATTGTTCTGTTCAATTTTGATTGTTTTTCTGTTAATTTCTTGATAATATCAGTACTTCAGTGTGTTTAAATTTATGGGAACAATGCTGTGCAGTGGAAACTAGCCGAAAAGACCTAAAATTCATGTTCTTAACTCCTCAAAATGTTTGGACTTGTTTTCGTGTAATAAGAGTTTATTTTGTGCTCGTTCATTATGTACAGCAAGTTTATAAAATTTGTTCCTGTTGGCTAATTTTGGGGCAAGTGATATTTAGTGTAATTATGCCTCATAAAGGCTGTAATGCAATGTTTGCTATATGCCCTCAGTGGTCAAAAAACCTTCATGAACTAAAACGAGACAAAATATTAAAACATGGTTATTCCCTTAGTTTAAAGGCTCTTTTTCCATCATTTCTAGAAAGGCAAAATGTTAAATTAGCTCTCAAAATATTTAATCCTTTTATTATAAAGGCTCTGAAAGCGTTTCTTAATAATTTGTCACATTCACAAGACACAGCAGAGCATCTGACATGCCAGTTAATCACTTATTTAAGTGGATATTGCTGTCATATTGTTTAAAAAAAATTAAGTTGTGAATTTTGCAAAGAAAGTTTAACTTTAAATAAACCTTGTGTTGTAGAAGATTCTTACAATTTCGTTAATTCCTTAAGTCGTGGGGCTCTTTTATATCCTCGTGAACAAGTAGTGGACGTAGTTTCAACAGCCTATATTATATTTGAAAACTGATTAATGAGTTCGAACACATTTTTAGATATCTACAATAAAAAAATTTTCCTTTGTGAGCTGTTGTTAAACTATCTAAATCAAAACAGCCTTTTGACTCCTTTTGAAAATTGTAAAAAAGTTCATGACTCGCAGCCTTGTTCTAACCGGAAGCTCTTAAATGTTATTTATGTATGCAGAAAAAGGTAAGTAAACTGCAATTTAATTTTTGATTTAAAAAAAGAATGGGTAATACACATTATCAGTCATAATAGTCGTGCTTAAAGTAATATCAGCTTGTAGGAGGTACTGTATTAGGCCAATTACGTTTCAAACTACATATAAAAAAAGATAAATTTACAAAACACAAGTTTTTGCTATACTTTTTCGAGATTTTTGCATCTAAAATGTCTACTTAACTGTGAAATTTTAAAAGAAATTGCACATTTCAATATACGCCTGTAAATAAGTTAAGACCACTTTTTATGACGTCACGCGTAAGCCGTCTGGCCTAGTTGTAGGAGGTATTGCTCGGATGAACGAACCTGACTAAACTGGTAACTCAAGGGGACATAATTGGTTGAGTCTTTACATGGCGACCCTGCCAGTCCCTCATACGTGGTGAAAATAGAGTATGCAGGGGCTACCAAGTAAATAATCTACGGAGGTCCAATTCACTCAGATGCAAAATGGCATTAAGAAAAAGAAGAAATTTCTCTTTTAGGTTTAGGTACAGGAAGAGATATGTGAGAATAGAAGAATGGAAGTTAGTTACGGACAATTGAACATTGGAAAAGTAGAATGTGAAGGTGAAAAACAATAATAATGACAAAAGTAAAATAGAACTGTGCACAGGTATTTATAGATTATAAGATTAATGTTAACCCTGGAACTGCACACTGGGGTCTAAAAAACCCCGGCGCATATTTCGGTTAATATAAGACGCGCATGTGTGCACATTTCGGCTCGTCAGCACCTTGTAAATTTAGTTTTTGGTCGATAGCGTTGGAAAACGATTGTTTGTGCCGTATTATTCGCTTTGACACTTTGTGATTTCGAGCTATTTTGTTATTTGGGTACGTCAGACCCCAGTGTGCAGTTAACGATTATTAAAATTTTATGCTAATTGGTTGGTATTTGCTAATTTGTGGCATATTCCAACAGCGAAAATCGTCGTGCATTGACTGAACAAGAGTTATTGGTCGAAGGTACAAATCTATAGGCAAATGAGGAACAATCTGACACAGACGAAGATATTTTTGGGGACTCGTCGCTGTGTCTAAAAATCAGTGAAACATTAGGGTTACTTATACCCCAAGATGATCCCGTTAATGTTAACTTACCAAAACCAAAGTTAGATGTTACATTTAGCCACGTGGGATAGATCGCAAAATAAGTTTCGCCTGTGCAGTGTGCCACAAACCTTAGTGTTTGGAACATAGAGAGCAACTTCGTTTCATCTGTGCAACTCAAAAATGAAGTACTTCACTAAGAATAAAAAGACACTATTTTGTAAATGTATTGGTCAATTACTTTAGTTTAAAGAGTTCTTTAGTTATATGTATTCGTTTTTACAGTTTTTAAAAAATATTTTTGTTTTTTTTAGTACGTAAGAAAAATCGAGTATTTCATCAGGTTTTCGTGTCATCGAAAATTTTTGTACTTAAGTAAACGTAACTTTTGAACAAAGTGAAACTTTTTTGTATTTCATGATCCAATAAATAAATAAAAAACTAATATTTGCTTTCATCATTACTTTAAAACTAAAAAACACCTTGGGGTTTCCCAGACCCCAGAGTGCAGTATACGTAACAAAAAATAAGTGTGCCATTCCAGGGTTAAAATGGGCTAAGCTAGTTATATATTTTTCTTTGTATATCGGCGTAGTTTTTTTTGTATCACAATAATTATATTATTATATTATATAAACATGTAGATTTTCCTAGCAGGCACCATCGTTCTATTTTAAAATATAGTATATAAACATATTAATTAATCACAATCAATCAAATAATTGCAGTAAAAGTATCATTTTGTCGAATCAAGTCGACGAAGCACTACCGATTATTTTAAAAAGATAATTTCTGGAAATTAGTGGACAAATCGTAATTAAGTAGATGCACAAATATGCACAAACTATAATTTAGCTAAAAAGAGCGGCAAAACCGCATTGCTTCGGCTAAAAATCAAATATAGTCAATCTCAAAACATTTGTGTCCCTCCCACGATAGGAAAAATAAATAAGTGCCAATAAAACAAGCTATACGTAATTGACAAGTATACTAAAATATACACGGTATTTCAACAACTGAACAGTAGCGAAAATTATTTAAGTATGATAAATTTTACAATTTTGTCCATTTTCAAAGCATATTGATACAATCTTAAATGTCGCAACATATGAATTACTTAATAATAAGTTACGAAGAATATAATAAAATAAGAGGCAGTTGTCGATTTTTTTTTAAATAAGGAATATTCATATAGTATTGAAGTAAAATAATCATAATGATTATTCTATGAACATGGGTCATTAACTAGTAGTTATTGTCGCATAATTACGTCGAGATTGCAAATTTCGGTATAGCTGGCATAAAGCGATATGTTGAGAAATATTAGAGTAACAAAACTAGTGTAAGTTGAATTAAATCATAGTATATTATCTAATTACTAGGATGGAATATGGAATATCATTATTTTCCATATAAATGAAATAACTACTAGATATGCATTATCACATCATTATAATATATAAACATTATCAAAGATTAGTTAAAATTTTTGAAGAATGATAAGGCAGCTAATTGAAAGAAATTTCTTGTAGCTTATGCAATATTGTTTAAATAATGTAATTTATTACATTAAATTTCACTGTACACGTTATATTTCTGCACGGAGTTATTACATTGAAATTGCAGTCGCTAATTTATTCAATTATTATGACATATTTTATAGGTGAAATAAGTCTTAGATTATAACAAGGTATTTTTGTGGCAAATAAGAGGGTTAATGTGAAAAACGGTATACAGATATGTCAAGAAATAATGTCCATTTCAACATCAGTTGCGAGTTGTTAAAACGCAAAAATTTTAAAAGACCTACCAATATTATTGATTATTATCTCAATAACATACGCATTCAAATAATAAATAATAATAAAATAAAAGAACACATTTTCTTTTTTTAGTAGTAAGAGGTCAAAAGGTATCTCATATTTTTGAAAATATATAGAGAGTATCATTAAAATAACGAAGTCAGTGTGCATTCATTACCATCCAGAAATATGAAAGTAATATAAATGGTAAACACGTATATAAATAAAAGACTCCAAAAGGACCGGTCCACAATACAACTGCTTCTTATATGAGAATTGCAAACAATGTTCGCTAATGGCAGGATATTCTTTAGAGAAACCAGTCTAGGCTAAAGGCCGGTGATCAGAGTTTGGCAATAAAATAAAGATATGACGTACGATAAAGTCGGTAATTCGTGAAGAGAAGGTATTATGCAATAATAAAATGAGGGTTAAACGAGTGTATCGGAGTATAAACACACAAATATATGACAACAAATAAATATAAGAAAAAGAGAGAAGATAGGTTTAAATAAGTCCTTTCAAACTAAGAAAGTATATGACCTGAACCATGATATATTTCTACATGATAATTGAACGACCATAATTAGACGTCGATAGAAAAAAAAAACATATAAAAGGTTATAAAATCATTTATTTTTAAATTTAACCGAAATAGAAAAGGGCAACCAAAACATCCCTAAGTATAGATTTAAAATAATAAGATATACAAGTGTTGCTACACAAAATACAACTTATTAAACGTTAATAAAACAAAACTGCTTAAGGACTTTACGTATAGTT
This sequence comes from Pissodes strobi, assembly GCA_016904865.1. Lineage (NCBI taxonomy): Eukaryota > Metazoa > Arthropoda > Insecta > Coleoptera > Curculionidae > Pissodes > Pissodes strobi. The sequence continues at coordinate 51,001 of MU188941.1, read as the reverse complement.
CATTTTATAAAATGGTTGATAACTTTATTAAATAACGAGAAATATATAGATAACATTTTCTTTCTTAATAAGGCACATTATTAGGCACAACTACTGAAAAATAAAAACACATCAAAGTACTGCTATTATTAAAGCTAAATGGATTTTATTACCATGAATTTTTTTCCTTTTAATTATAATTAATACTAGTAAAGTCCATTCAAGGCTATTGCGCTGTTACGTCAGAATTTCTGACGTCAAAAGAAAAGAGCCGTACGTCTTAGATAGACTCGTACGTTATTTTTTACACTAGCCAAAAGATGTCTCTGTACCTGTTTTCTATTCCGGAGCACGTTCCGTTTTTATCAATTTTACATACTTATGACAATATTAGCCGCGTTCGTTTTTGTCATCTTTTTCCTCGACTTGCTCTGAAAATTTGACAGTCACGAGTTCTGTGTATTTAAAAGGAAAACCCAAGTCACGTGCCTGTCAAAATGTTGGAGCAAATCGAGGAAAAAGATGACAAAAACGAACGCGGCTATTGTTTTAAACGTCTGGGCATCTGAATAATACTTTTGACAGTTCGTTTAATTTAAAATAATAATATGCTTTTTATCGTCTAAAATCCGTTTAAAAACGATTTTAAATGGCAAAATTGTATATAATACCGCCCTGGCGGTAGAATTGGTTTGCGAATTTCCGTCTCATTTGCCGAGATTTGTCCTCATATCGCCGCGTCCGCGTAAGATGTTTACACATCAAAAATACATTTTTTCTAGAGATATCAATTTTTAGTATTATCAAATAAATAGAAAACAAATATTACTTACAGCATCTTTTTCACATGTGAAATAATGCACTAATTTTAAAATTAAAGCTTGCTCTTTCTCACTGAACCGGTGGGGCATCTCAAAACGATTTTTATTAGCAATTATTAGCGTAAAACACAAACCAACTACCAACAAATCAATAAATGAATTAAATCTGTTATTTTCCTTATGATATTTTGACATTGACGCAAATCGATGTCAAAGATTCCAATTTGACGGACCAATTTAGTACATACGTTCATTGCATAAAGAAAGATGGAATGATATGACGTAACAGCGCAATAGACTTGAACGGACTTTAGGTGATTCAAAATGCCTTTAGATGCATAATTATACGCATACCTTTTTATGCAAAGAACGATGGCTGTCTCTGCATTGATAGACTTGTGATGTTATTATAGAATAGAAAATTATGTATATATCATGATTATATTAGTATATATTTTATATTGGTTATGTTGCTTATTATTAATTTTTTTTGCGTGGATTGCAGTGATTTAGGTGCCTCCGAATTGAGATGTATACCCCTACAAAAACGTATTCTCGTATTTAATTGTAAAAAATTTGAAATTACAGATATGTTACAGAGCACAGTCTTGTCATCATCAAAAATTATGAAAAGATCATACAGCTGTTACAGGAAAAAAATTGCTAAACTGGAGAGCATGGAGTCTGAAATTACTAAAAAACCATCATGTACAGAAGTATTGGGCAGAGGTATCACAAAAAAAACAATAGTAAATACTCCAGCATTAATTTTAAAACCAAATGTAAATCAAGATTTTAAAAGGACACAGGAAGAAGTCCTTGCAAAAATAGATCCAGGTAACCTAAAATTGGGAATAAAAAACATCCGTACTGCTAGACGAGGTAATTTAATAATACAATGCTCAACTAAAGAAGAAACTGAAATACTCAAAGTAGCTGCTCAGGAATCACTGGGAAATAAGTATGATATAGATATTCCTAAAATGAAATTACCTAGAATTAAGATTGTTGGATATAAAGGCAGTCTAAATAAAAATGAGATAGAGTCAACTTAATGACACCAAAATAGCTGGATATTGAAGGAAGATAAACTATCAATCACATTTCTGAAACAAATTAGAAGCAAAGGGACAACAACAATATTCGCCGAGTGTTCAGGTGGGGTATTTAATAAGGTAATAAGGTCACGCAAACTTTTCATTGGTTGGCAGAGTCTTTTGGTGTTTGAAGATTTAACTGTTCCCAGATGTTACAAGTGTCAGGGTTTTTATCACAGAAGCTCATCTTGTGTCAATAAAACCAGTTGTACCAAGTGTTCAGAGGACCATGAGGATCATAATAACTGCACAAACCCAAAATCAAATAACATGTTCAAAACAAATTATGACATTTCACATGATGCTAATTACTTTGACTGTCCCTCGTATAAATATCAACTGGATATTTTAAAAAGTAAAATAGACTATAGTGAGTGATTTGTTTAATTGAATAACAACTAAACTAATATGGATAATCCAGAATTAGGTATTTTAACTGATTTAAAAAGGGATGATATTGGATATAACAATATAGATAGTCGTTTTAATGTGGAACAATTTAAACATTGTTTTAGATCATAAAGCATAAAAAACACTTACTTAGCGTTGTCCATATAAATATTCGAAGTGTACAAAAAAATTTTGATCAGTTTTAATTTTTCTTGAGGCTTTTAATCTTAAGGACTTAGATTTGATTGTTATGGGAGAAACACTTAAAATTGAAAATATTAAAAACTTTACAATTCCAAGCTTGAAACAATTTATAACAATAGTAGAATTAATCAAAATGATGGAGTTTTGCTTTTTATTAACAGGAATACAAATTTCAGTATCTTGCATACTACTTTACCCCATAGTAAAGTGTGCATTAGCACTGCTACTTTTTTTACAAGTATGTCGTGTTATAGATCTCCAGCTTCGAATGATGATCTGTTTTTGTCTGATTTTGAGATGTATCTGTCAAGCATGGATAACAATAATAATAATAAATAACACTGAATTAGCATGGAAATTCATTATAATTAATAGTGTAATGAAACAAATTGTTTTAATTTCCACTTATATTAATTTGAACTTGACATATGTTTCGACACACTGTGTCTTCTTCAAAAGTTTGCTTTAAAGTTTACTTTAATACTAATTAATCACATTAAAAGCTTAAAAAATAATTGTGCCCCTGGTGAAGATGGATTCTCTTCTCAGCTTATACAAAAGGTACACTCTGCCATATTAAAACCCTTAATTCATATAATCAATCTTATCTTTACCACAGGAATAGTACCTACAGCTTTTAAATGCGCTATCATAACTCCCATATATAAAAAAAGAATAAAATCAGAAATTTCCAACTACAGACCCATATTAGTGTTATTACTACTTTTACAAAAATCTTTGAAAAATGCCTTATACTCTATAATTTTTTAACTTCAAATCAATTACTTAATGAAAACCAATTTGGTTTCATAGAGGGTAGAAGCACTAATGACGTATTATTTAAATTGGTTGACCAAATAAAAATAAACCTAGACTCAGATCAAAAGTGGATAGCGGTTTTTCTCGATTTAGCTAAGGCATTTGACACTGTGCCTCACACCCAGCTACTTGAGATTCTTGAGAAGTATGGTGCCAGGGGTGTTGTGTTGGATGTTTTTAAAACTTATTTACATCAGAGATCCCAAATTATTGTTAAAATAAATAATATTTATAGTGATCCTCGAAATGTCTTAATGGGTGTACCACAAGGCACAGTACTTGGCCCATTATTGTTTGCCTGTTACATAAATTCATTACTAAATCTGGATATTAATGGCATGTCAATCTCCTTTGCAGATGATACAGTGCTATATTTTACTTGTTCATCGTGGGATTCATTGAAAAGTAAAATCATTCTAGGTCTAGGTAAAATAAAAACATGGCTAAACTCTCGCAAATTATCACTAAGTGTTGCTAAAATTATATATGTTGCTTTTTCTCTTACTGAATCAAGTAGATCTTCATACAGTTCAATAACTCTTCAACAGGCAAATATTACGATATATGAGGCATCACATACTAAATACTTAGGAATAACTATTGATCGATACTTAAAATGGTCAGAACATGTTCAGGATGTGACAAACAAACTAAGAGGTCTAATTCACAAATTTTACCAGATAAGAAACATATTTTCTCATAAAATTTTAATCATGGTCTACAAGTCATTAGTGGAATCTATATTGCGATATGGTATTATAGCCTGAGGAGGACTCTACAATAATGCTCTCAATCAGTTGAATGTAGTTCAGAATTATTTACAAAAAATATTATCTATATCCAAGAAATCAATTATACAATGAAAACATTTTAAGTGTTAGACATGTAGATCATGCTTATGGTACTAGAAATAATTATAATAATGTATTGATTGTCCCTTTTAGAAAGTTTGATGGTAACCAGAGGTTTGCATCTGTAGTTGCACCAAAGATATTTAATTTGCTACCCAATAGTGTAAGGAAAATAACAAATTTCCATCAATATACTATATAACAGGTTAAAATCTTTATTTCGAAAAACATGAATCATTTGTTAAATGTTTTGTGAATTGTGGTATGTTGTCTAATTGTTTGACCTGAATTGTGCTGAGTGAGGATTGTTGAATATTTGTTTTTCTTGGGCAAGTGTTAAGTTGGGATTGCGGAAGCAAAATAGCTCGCTTTGTATTGTATCTCAATGTTAAATACTATGTATGATAAACCTCTGCACATACAGGTGGCAACACCTAGGTGCATGACAGAACTTTTAGAACTTAGATAGGATAGGTGAATATAGGTTTAGATATGTATGTTTAATGAACTTTTTTGAATAAATAAATAAAAATATATAGTGTATTAGATGTAGGATAACTGGATAAATTTTAGACAAACGGAGCTCCAGTTCTTATATTTCCATATCTGTTATTCTATGATCTTAATGTGAATTCTTTCTTAATCTTTTTACTAACAAACACTTCCTTCTCTTTCCGTACCTTATAGTAAAAGTATTGTATAGTCATAAGAACAGGTTCGATTAATTAAAAACAAGATAAAGTAAATCATTGCTACATAAGGTTACATATACACAAATGCACTTTAAAATATTTCATTGGTTACATATCACAAAAAGGGAAGTAAATTTTAGGTCTAAGGAATTTTTTTCTTGAGAAAGGGGGAGGTGTAATGGCATAAGTATATACCCTGTATATCGACAGGATATTGTAACTCTTAAATATTATTATAACACCATTGCACACCATAGCAATACACACTGACCTGATTAGAATTCATATTTGGTAATGTAATGTAACTGGGTATCATCATTAATCATTAATATCATAGATATCAATACTGTAACACTGTTCCTGATATAATCAATATATAGAGTCAAGTAAACTCCTGTCTATTATTGAGGCTTCGGATAACGAACCAGACTCAACTGTTAACTCAAGGGGACATAAAATAGCACCCCTTGCTTGAGTCTTTACAGTTATTTAGACCAACTTTTTTAGCAGACATGTATGGAAAACTTAATGAATTAAACCCGTCACTACAAAGAAAACAGACAACAGTTTTCAATGCTAACAACAAGATAACCGCCTCTAAAAGAAAATTCGATTTTTTGATTACTTGTTTCGGTAAGAGATAAATAGAGAGCTTTTCATTGTTAAGTAAGTTCCTTAGTCACCCTAGTCTTAGTGATACAGAAATATTTCAAAATGAAACATTTGTTGAACTGGGGCAATATCTCAATGATCTGCAAGCGACTTTCCTGAAGAACAGAATATGAAACTGAAAATAAAAAACCCCTTTTTCGTCCAAATTGCAGAAGCCTGAAAATATGTCAAATCAGATCTATGAATCATTTTTAGAAATGACATCAGACACAAGCATGGAATTTGTTCAAAACAGTTTCAATGAAAGATTTTTGGTGCAGGGTTCGTGATGAATATCCATAATTTGCCACAGAGGCTTTGAATATTCTTCTGCCGTTCCTAATAACCTACGGAACACATTTTTTTTATGAATCACCACTCCATAACAGCATATCCTTATTGAGTTTGTCCTACATTACCGGGTGCAAAAATATTTTAAATTTGATATAATGAACATTGAACAAATGTTTCATACAATAACATACAATCAGTACTTTAAATTACAACTTACCTGCAAGAAAAAAAAGCTACCAGTACCCAACATCTCTGTGATCGGCCTGGGAGGCTGTGGTTGGTAGAAGATCTCTTGAGGTGGTGGCTGATGGGATGGTACGGCTGCGGCAGGATCTATTACACAGGCTGCTTGTATGGGGGGTACTTGATGGGTCGGCAAGACGGGTGGTTGTTCCGTGGGGACAACAAGAGGCGCCCGATTCGGTGGCGAGCCGTGAATAGCTGGGTGATTAGTCGCCTCAATGGTTATTGTTTCAATGGAATCTTTAAAAAAAAAAGGTCGAAATATAAGAAAACTTTAAAAATAAAGCACAGTGACAGTTCTTAAAGTTAATGCATGATTTTTACCTAGCCTGACTGATAAGAAGAACAAGAGACATATATAAACATTTAATGAACTTACTATCACCTGCAAGAGGAACATCGTTAGGCACCTCAATGAGGGGATCGGACTGATCCAAAGGGGATTCATCTAATGGCTCAGACTCAGCCACTAATTCAACGTTCTCTTGCTCAAGTAAAGATTCCTAAAATGGATAATATTCAACATAAAGAACATTATTTTTGGAGCTTTATTAAATAATAACAATAATATGTGCAACATTTTCGGTAAAGCAACGTGTTCTTTAGCCATATTAAGTTTCATGTCACGTTCACAAATTTATGAAAACAATTATATTATGTTCACTAAGTAACAGTTACCTCAACCTGGGCTTGATCAAAATATCCGCTCTCGTGAATTTTTCCCAAGATTTCTTTAATTTGGCTATAAGTTCCTCCAAACACTTCTTTTGGTTTTCCATCAACCACGGCCAATAAATTTTCGGCGGCAGCTTGAACTTCATTGGTAAATGCAGTAGGGTTACCAGATTCATGTTTGGGAGTTACAGCAGGATATAAATCATCTAATAATCTAAAATAAAGCAACAGGACATTTATAGCTATATAGAATCTCTAAGACAAGGCTGAGAAACTGCCATTATATTATCTATTCAGCCACAAGGAAAATAGCTGACATCAGCATTGCTTACTTAAGATCAGTTTCAGTCAATTGTGCAGCACCATTTCGTCCATTCAAGAAATCATCTCTCACACCTTCACTTCCCATTTGATTTAAAGCGTCTTGTACCAATAAAATTTCCCTCAATCTAGCCATTTCAGCTTGATTTTTTTGAGATGCCTCTCGTTTTGCTTGCTTCTTTGCATCCTTTTCAGAACTAGAGGCAATTCCTGAAAAATATACTTATTCAATTTCTCTTAATGCAATTGACTCCATGTAAGTGCATTAAAAGCCATTTTTAATCCCAGATATTTCAGTAATTTTATTAATATATAACAAGTGTATTGATGTAAATGCACAATTAAACTGAATAGGCTTAAAATCTGCTTTATTGTTCAACAGAAAATACCTAGGTCAAGTCTGTAAAAATAAAGAATTACAAAATAATAAATAGATTGGGAGGAAGATCATTAAAAGGGCAATAGAATTGTACAAGCAAAAATAAATTCTGTTTATAGGTACCTAAAATGACTTTTTATTCTATCAATACCATTTGTTACACCGATACAATGCTAGAGCTGCTTATTTATTAATTTAGACTAATTTGAAGAACTTATCAGATACAATATCCAAATAGGTAAAACTTTAATGATTATAATATTCTGTAGGAATAAATATATTCTGAACCATTCAAATCTTAAAGAAAACTCATTGTCCAACATACATTGGAGTATGGGATATGGACAAGCAGTATTTCCATAGCACAAGATTAAATTATGAGTTACCTACCTAGGAACTGTTTATATAAATCCCGTGCAAAATCTAAAGTCATTATAACTTCATTAATCTTAGCCAGAGCAGTCTTTTGATCAGCATTCAGTTCTTTTCCTGCATTTTGCAAGTCCCGATAAGATTCTAGTTTTGACTAAAAGGAAATATGCTATAAATGCTATTATATTAGTCAATAATAATAATAACAGTGATATTAAGCACAATATGCAATAAATAAGTACCTTTACTAAAATTTTACACATTAAGGCAGGGTTGTATCAAGTAAAACCCAATCACAACCAGTATAGCATAACAAGACCAATGAGAAATATGAAACTTCTTAAAAATTAGCAATATTTTTTTCCAATTGTCGATGACACCCTATTTATATACTTCATCTTATAATGAATTTGAACAGTCTTATCCCATTGTTCAACCCTTTAATAAAATATAGATTGCAATATGCTGTTCTGGTGTGGTTTCCGAATCATCAAGTACATGTGAACAGGCTCGAATATGTACAACGGCGATTTCTAAAATATCTAAGTTTCAAACAGGATGGGTTTTACCCTCCAAGAGGTTTTGACCATCGGTTATTAAAAAGAGTTCAACTTCCTTTCACTTAAACAAAGTACAAATCTACAAAGACAACTCTTCCTGTTTAAATTATGTAACAATCTTGTCGACTCTGCTGATCTTCTTAATGGTCTTAATGTTTCTGTACCAGTAGTGCACACATTCATACCGCAAATTTTATCTAGAAAATTATTCCACTTGGCCAGAAGTGAGTCTATATATGGAGCCTGTTCATACTATAATGCTCTGCAGAACAGCATTGATAGACTTATTTGTAGGTTCAGTCAGTTGTGAATTTGAATTTGAATTTTTTAAGAAGAAAATCTGGCCAATTTTCTCTACTCAATAAACCCATTTTTGATTGTTTTTTTCTTTTATTACTGTTGTTCTGTGTAGTTTTAATTTTAATTAGCATTTAATATAATTTGGTTCTTGTGGCTAAAATATGTCATATGTGTGATTGTCATCTTATTATCCAATTGTCTATTTTTTAGGAATAAGTGTCGTTGGTGTCCGATTTATTGAATTTTTTTTATATACATATTTTAGGTTCTAGTAAGTTCTACTAAGTTTTGTTTATATGTGCATTAATTGTCTTTTTATTGGAAATATTCCTGTTAGACAATAAAGAATTGAATATTGCTTGTTTTATCTCTAAAGCAAGTTTACATATGTATATTTACTATGGTTCAAGTATGACAGAACATCTATTCCCTGGGGGCAATTTGCCAACTCATTAGGAGTGGAAGGGAGTTGTCTGCCTCACAACCATGCTATTTTCAAAGCACTGTGAAATGTATAAAAGCTATTATATTTCTGTTAAGGATAAAATTTAGTATTAACAGTTACAATACAAGAAATATATTGTGCTGTATTACTATGAAAGATAAGACGGGTGAAACCCAATGAGTATGTTTGTAAAAAACAATAAAATTTGTATAGTTAAAAATAAATGTACTTATAACTTTATCTAAGTTGGGGGTTTCGAACCATCAAGCATCATCAAGAGATGTTTAAAAGTTTTAACTATCTTCAAACTATTTACAATATCTGAATATAAGCTATCTGTGATTATTTGTAAAATGTTGATATATTCTTGATAATCTTTCAATTTTCAATATCAAGAAGTGAAGAAAGAATAGCAAGCTTTCAATCAAGGTTCGCTTAAACTGAGGCAAGATCTAAGTTGATTTGGTTTGATGTTATGGTTTGGCATATGGTGTGGAAGAATATGAGTGGTTAAGCATAGTATATTGTGGTAGTTAGATATTACCTCTGGTTCATTCTCACTAGTTTCCATAAAATGATCAAGAAATGAGCTAGAGTAACCCATACTAGCCGAAATTGATCATTTGTAAAAATACAAATTGCAGCTATATTAGTAGTTAACTTCATTGACATACAATAATATTCACAAACAAAGAATAAAAATAAAAATAGCAGATACTTTAATATGTGTATAATATACTCATGTTTTGGACCAGAAACGAAAAAATTAAAAAAAAAATGGAAAGTTTCAGGTAAGTAATTTTCATGCTTGGTGATTATTGTGACCCTCAATAGCCTTGTAACTTACCTTCCTTTTTTCCAGGTTTCTAATTTTGTGTTCTATTATGGTAATCGCTTGCCGTATAGGCGTCATTACTGTATTTCCCGTGTCGGCCAATGCATTTTCAGGTGCCGACGATATCTGCTTGTCAATCTTGACGTTGGCCGCAGAAGGCATTTTTACCCCTTGTAGAGCTATTTTAGAACCTTGGCGACACTCGTCGAGAAGAAGTACTGTAATACAACAGTTTTAGATTGTTTTTTTAATTGTTAGCCGCAATATTCACTACCAAATTAACGTTAACATAGAAACTCCACACTCCATCGAAAAGCCGACAACTGACAGGAGTGACAGGACGAGGAATAGGAAAGCGGAAAGACTAGGAGCAAATTGCGCATGTGCAGCAGAAGCCATCATACCACGAAAGAAAGAAAATACTAGGAGCTGCGTACACCCCCTTCAATAGAGTACCGGAAGCTTTGCGCATGCGTAGTAATGATGCAATCATGAAAAGCTGTACAATTTTAGCTGGGTTCTGGTATTAAAATGGAGTTGGAGTGGAGTACGAGTGGATTTTCGGGCACGTAATCGTGGAGCGTATAGGGTCAAAATATATAGTCGAACGATTCGGAGTTGTTGGACCTGGGAACGACAGATTACTGACGGATTCAACACAGCTGTTTTCTGTTTTCAATTTTAATTTTTAGGAAAATGGTTTTTTTAAGAGAATTCTGACACAATTTTTGCTCAATTATTAATGTTTTGTTACATAGTACCTGTGACTCAACAAATATAACGGGGTTACCTGCCTCGTCTACAACAGGACAATGCGGATATTTACTTATTTCCATATTTTTATAATCTTGGACTACACATGGCCACAAAATTTGTGCATATGACCCAAACAAAATTTCAATTTTGTTTGGGTCTCAAGAAACAACACAAAATAAAAATCGAAAATGACACTTCTCGCTCGATTTTTTAATTTATGTCTGGCGACTATCCCACAACTCTCAGCATTCAGCTGTTTTCATGTACTTTGTGATGTAACAAATCGTTTGTATGCCTCTGATGGTCTAGAGGTTTGCATGGTTAGCCTTCACTTCGGCAACGCGAGTTCAAACCCCATCGGTTTCTTTTTATTTTTTTTAAGGTTAGATTTCTAAACAGTTTTTTTTTCTTGATTTTGAGTATATCTTGGGTTAGTTTGGGTTACCACCTGGTTAGTTTCCTTTTCTTGGGCCCCCGTAGCGAGCGGAGCAAGCGAAGGGCCTACGAAAAGTGAATTTAGGCATGCTGCTGAGAGTTATGGGATAGTCTCCAGACGTAAGTGATTTTTTACCCCACTCCGTAATAGTCGAACGCTGAAAGAGCTACTCCATTTGCACGAAAAGTATTACCCGAACGGCTGGAGCAATTTAGGTATGCACCGAGTGAATGGCGTGAGCATCCCGAACGCGCCTAGTATAGCGCAACCGTCAATTGTTTGTTTACTATTTTAGAATGTCTATAATCACTTCGCTAATCGCACGCTACGGGAGCGCAACCAACAAAAACTAACCCAAGATATGCCCAAAATCATTATTATATATATCTCCTTAAACAATGCTAAAATGAAGAAAAAAAAATTAAAGTATTGCACAGTACGACAACCGAATCAGATCACAGATTATACACATAAGATGTGCTTAGATCTTTTCTAATAATTCAATCTTTCTCATGGACATGGATGATTCACAGATATAACCTGTACTTAAATCACGTCGGGCAGCAGCAGTAAGATATTCAATTCAATTCGCTAGTTTTTTAAAGTACCACTCGAGTCGCTGTAATCGCAACAAACAGCATACTACGCAATCGCGAAGCTAGCAGCGCTTTATTGAGGAGCGGCTAATAGCGATCTTCATAGCCCCTTGAATACGCTGTTGCGAAACTTTTTAATTTTCGCATCGTCCTCCGCTCGCTAGGGGGGCTCAAAGAAAGGAAATTAACCAAGTGCTAACCAAAACTGACCCAACATACACAAAATCAAGAAAAAACAAAAAAACGAAACGGGAATTGAACCCGGGCCACCGGATTGAGGTAACCATCTAGACCCCTCTACCACGAGGGTTCTTGCAACAAACTGATTGCATCGCGAAGACATGGCACGAATGCAAGCATAACTAGTATAAATTTGGCAACAGCGTAGTCTACTAGAACACAATGGGTTCAACGCCCGGCCCTTTTAAGTTTTTTTTTTACTTTTTTTTTTTTGGCAGAGTTAGTGTTTTGGCATGCCGTGGGTTTTTTGTTGATTGCGCCCCGCAGTGAGCGGAGGCCATTGCATGAAGTGAAAATGTAAAAATACAAATGTAAACACTAAACAACCTAATGTAGCGCCCCGTGCTACTCCGCAGTCAAGATTTCAGTTCATAGTGCACTTGTGAATAAGAGGCGCTTGAGGTGACGCATGTATACGCGCTACAACCAGTTGTTTGTAAGTCAGCAAATGGTCTGCATGATTGGCCTTCACTTCGGCGACCCCGGGTTCAAATCCCGTCGGTTTTGATTTTTTTTTTAAACAATTTTTTTGTCGATTTTGGGTTTTTCTTGGGTTAGTTTCTTTTTCTGGAGCCCTGGTGAGAGCGAAGCGAGCGGAGGGCCAATACTTGCCAATTACAGGTCTTTAAATCGCATGCGGGTTCAAATCCTGTCGGTTTTGTTTTTTTTTTAAGTAAACAGTTTTTTCTTGATTTTTGGGTTTTTCTTTTTCTTGGGTTTGGGATGGATTATTAATACAGGTTATCACTGGGTTAGTTTCCTTTTCTTGAGCCCCGGAGCGCGCGAATATTTTTACAAGAGTCTAGCGACCCGACCAAATTTTCGATACCAAAGGCCACCTATACTACATAGGCTGGCCTTGCGTGGAATATATTCACAAAGAAGGGGGATTCTTTGTGAATGTATTCGCGGAAACACATGCAAGCTACTGTATATCGACTATAATACGGCTTTTATTAAAAATATCCTGGTTTTTAGTTAAATAAAGCAACATATTTTGGAAAAAGTGCATCTAAAGTAGGGGCACGTATTACAATAAGTAATATCACTTTTCGCATGGCCCTCCGCTCGCTGCGCTCGCTACGGGGGCTCAAGAAAAGGCAACTAACCAGGTGCTAACCCAAGACATACCCAAAATCAAGATAAAAACTGTTTAGAAACTTAACCTTAAAAAAAATAAAAAGAAAACAACGGGGTTTGAACCCGAGTCGCCGACGCCGATAAATGCCGCTGCCGAGTTCAGACCTAACCATCTAGTCCTCTGAACCACCACGCCTTATATGCAAATCGATTGCATCACGAAGACATAGCGCGAATGCAATCGCTTGAGTCAACGCCATCTGCACTAGATGGCGCTAGAGTCGGTATAGAAAATTATATCGGGTCTACAGACGCTTGTATACAGTGTGTCCAAAAAAGTATGCAACATATGGGAAACTCTTTTATTATCGGTTTCTCAGAAAATTTTATTCTTGATAAAAGTTGGTGCTTGCCCTAAAACAGTAAATGAGTATTTCAAATTTTCCCTTCTGCTTTTAGTGCGGGCGCAAATGTAATTTTTCCTAAATCGCGTCAAGAGTAAAGTACCTTAATTTATAAAGATAGAACAAAATCTTATAAGGAAAAGTTCTTCCAAATTAAAAAAGTAATCTAAATATGAAATTTGAGTTAAGTACATCAACTTTTAATTTTTCTTTTTTTTTCTCGATTTTTTCTTAAACGTGACGCCACTGGAGAACGTTTTGTTCTTTTGTTATTAGTATACTTGCCAAGTAACTTCAAAATTTATTTAAGATAGAAATTAATTACATAGTTGCATAATGTTGCAGTTTTTCCAGAGATAGTAGCCAGTTTAGGTATCAGTGTGTTGCAAACACATTTAAACACTTTTGATTCAAAATTTTTTCCACTCAAAATCATGAATAGACCCAACTCTTTTTATTTCATGTAAAACAACTAATAATTTATTTATCTTTTGCACCCGATGAGTAAAATATGCCAAAGTATCCTAAAAAGCCATATAAAATATTTGGTCTTGAAGAGTAGGCCTTGCATTTGGAATAAAAACAAATAAATAGCAATGATTTTACTTCGCTCTGACATATGAAATTAATTATTATTGAGTCAGTCATTCCAATTGTATTTTGTAATAATTATTGTGGACAATTATTTTGGACCAAAATTGATTAAATATGTTTGCAACACACTGATACCTAAACTGGCTTTTATCTCTGTAAAAACTGTAACATTATGCAACTATGTAACTAGTGTCTACTTTAAATAAATTTTGAAGTTGCTTGGCAAGTATACTAATAACAAAAGAACAAAGCATTCACCAATGGCGTAACGTTTGAGAAAAAAATCGAGAAAAAAAAGGGAAATTAAAAATTGATGTACTTAACTCAAATTTCATATTCAAATTACTTTTTTAATTTGGAAGAAGTTTTCCTTATAAGATTTTGCTGTATCTTTATAAATTAAGGTACTTTACTCTTGACGCGATTTCGAAAAAATGACATTTGCGTCCGCACTAAAAGCAGTACGTAAAATTTGAAATACTCGTTTACTGTTTTAGGGCAAGCACCAACTTTTATGAAGAATAAAATTTTCTGAGAATCCAATAATAAAGAAGTTTCCCATATGTTGCATACTTTTTTGGACACACTGTATTTTTTGGTTTATTGTTTTTAGGGATGGCAACATCGAACCAAGAAACCGATGTATCGCTACATCGATACATCGGAAAGATAACATCGATGTATCGATAAAAAAACATCGATGTTGTGAAATATCGATGTTTTTTTAAAGTTTAATTAAAATTTCATACTTTTTAAAACCTGGAAGGAAATGTGTGACTACTGAACAGTATAGGTACATAAATTACACGTTACTGTTTGAGAATAATTAGACAAGTTAAGAGAATAGCTAAAAATGTAAGTGACAAAAATAAACGTTATAATAAACTATCAAATAAAACGAAGTGTTTCTGATAATCAAATAAAACGAGACATTTTTATGATTAATACTATAATACTTATGCGTATACAGATACAAACAATCTAGTCAACAATTATAATTATTTAAGTTGTTATAAACTTTACAGAACAGACTAGCAAAGCAATGTACCACGCGAGAACGCAACAAAATTATGAAAGCAATCGAATGATCTTTTAAAGAGTGCAGTCACCTTCTCGGGGGATTCACCGGATTCAGGCTATATTGTATATGTTATTTACGATATATTGCTGTGTCGGTTGGTCTCTGGTCTGGCGCCGTCGCGTTGCAGCTTTTACAAATTTTCAGTTTTACAGGGGCCACTAGGTGGCTTTAGGTCAAGAACGTTAATAACGTTCTTGGCGTTAGGTGACTCGTGACCACAGTACAAGAAAACACGGTATGCGGTATGTGACGCCTGACGCCATTGAGAAGCATCGCTGCTGGATGCCTCCGAAACGAGTCGTGACTCATTACTTTTTGCAGAGCTTTTCAACGGCACGTACATAAAATCGATATTCGTACATTGGTCCGATGCATCGATGCATTGGTTCACATCGAACATCGATTGCAAACATCGATGTTTCTTATCCGATGTATCGATTTTTTAAAAACATCGATACATCGTTGCCATCCCTAATTGTTTTGTATCTAGCAAAACAAAAATAGGTGAATTACAAGAATAATAACCTAATAAGAATTAAAGTTGTTGGGTGAATTATGAGTGAAAATAAACCATTTGAAATTAAAGTCCTTTTTTCTGGATTTGCTAATGTAAGAGGAAATTATATAGAAGCTAACTGTACATGCACATTGATAAAAGGCCCTCCAAACTGTATTATCGATACTATGACTGCTTGGGATGGTCCTAAAATACTTGAGGCTTTAAAAGAAAATGACCTCTCCCCTGACGATATCAATTATGTAATATGCACTCATGGACATTCTGATCACACTGGGAGCAACTACCTTTTTAAAAAGGCAGTTCATATCGTAGGATTTAGTATCTCGCAGGGAGAAAAATATTTCTTATCTCCGGCTTTCTATATGGGAGAGGAATATATTATAAATGAAGAAATTAAGGTTATTCCTACACCAGGACATACTTTGCAAGATGTATCTGTAATTTTGAAAAAATATGAAAATACTCGTGAAATTATTTATGCAATTACAGGAGACTTATTTGAAAATAAACAAGATTTGGAAAATGAAAACATATGGATTTTGGCAGGAAGTGATAATCACGATTTGCAAAGACAAAATCGAAACAAAATTTTAAAAATTGCTAATTTTATTGTTCCTGGTCATGGGCCAATGTTTGAGGTTCCAGGCAAATATCATGAACTGTAATGCCATAATTTAAAATCGTTTAAAATGTACCTATATGAATAAAATAACTAAAATGCTAAATTTACTTGCATAGTTAATTTTTATTACAAAATCCTTAAGTTACAAGTTCCCAGAATATTTTTCAAATGAAGTAGGTGTTAAATATACACTATTATTACAGGACCATCCACCATACAGCCACATATATTTAAATTTAAATATGATATAGATTAAATTTTATTATGAAATATGTAGGAAACAGAAAATCAAAAATTTCTAATTTTTCATGCTTGCTGCAGAATTATATTCAATCTATAAAGTACTTAATTTTCATTGAAAAAAAAAACATTTTAAACAACTCGACATAACAATCATGAAATATTAACAATTATAGTACATAACAGTTCTGTCTGTCCTTCAATATGTTTTACCTACTTATGAAAAGTCTACCTGTTCCTGAGCTTTTATTACACATTTTTAAATAGAAATTATACATATATTTAATAATGATAATAATAAACAAGTAATCTGTTAATTACATACTTGCAACATCAAAACAAAATCGTTCATGCTAGAAAATAAGAATAAAAAAAAAACTCAAATTACATATTTCTCTACACCACCTACTTAAAACAAAAATACTTTCAAGTCTAGAAATTAAAAAATGACTGCATATAAAGATACAATTACTTTGAAATTAATTAATGATGTATACGATAATTTTGGTGAGACATTCTTTACAAAATTTAATATCAACTTAATAATTTTAGATTTGTATTACTTAATAAAGTCTTACATATATAAAAAAAAATACAGGTAAATCACTGATAGAAATAAACCATGAATGTTATATAGAGCATTATGGTAAGATAAAGGCAACATCATAAAAATATATTTTACCATTCTGGTGTTTTAATCAATTTTTTTAGTGCCTGAGAATAATTTTAATGACACAGTCTCGGATTCATGGGAAGAACTATAACCTAACACTGGTCCTGGAACCTTTCTATGTCCATTTTCTCTCCGAAGCACTTCCATTAAACTCATACTGGGTAGCCAAGATTTATCCTTGATCGCTGTAGCAATAACATTTCTATTCGGTTCGGCATCATATGCAGCACTTTCCACACCAAAATGCTCACAATATTCATGGATAAAATGGCGTTTGTTAGGATTCATAGATTCAAAAGAATAGGAACGACTCTTTTGTTTGCTTTGTTTTGCAAGTTGTACAAGCTCAGTCAGTTTATCGTGGATCCTTTCACAAAATTTGATATCCTTCTTGGCCCATTGTTTTAGGAATTCTGAATATCTTGGAGTTAATTTTTGACTTAAATCAGGATTTTGAATTTGCAAGCCAATAGCCAGCCTTCTATTTCTTTCGACAACTTTGCATTCTTCATTACATTGCAAAATTTTTAATACAGATGGTTTTTTAATTGAAATATCTGATAAATCTACACTTTGGTTATAAGATAAGTTACTCATTTTCTCTTTCATCTGAACCATTTCTATGTTTCTAAATTCTTCAGTTAAATCTACGCATATTTTACTGCTTTTTTGCAGGCCACACAAGCAAGTTACAGCAACCATTTGCTTGCAGTAACTCTCAGGACAAGGTGGATCATGGCATGGCTTATTACAAGCATGTCCACATAATAGTCGTGAAACAGTGCAAGCTTGAGTACATGGGACCGGGCATTTATCTTCATGACATGGTTTAATGCATTTATGACGATTACAAGGCATTGGTTTCCCACAAGACAAACCACAGCTAAAACTATTTTGCTGGCAAGGAATTGCAGCACGTTGCTCATGCTTACCATAACACCATTGTTTTGTCAACACAAAACATGGTGGACAACTTCCTGGATGACATTCATGGTTTGGTGGATGGCCACAAGAACGAACCTTTGAGCATAATTTTTGACAAGCAGGTGGTCTGGTGCCACACGGGATCGGTGGATACAAAACACTTGCACCACATTCACAATAAAGTTCTTCAAAACTTGTTTCCATACATGACGGACAGCGGCCAGAATGACAAGTAAGTTCACACTTATGCAAACCACAGCTCAGAAGTTTATTGCATGGCAATGGACATACATGCTCAATTTCAATACAGCACTTTTGTTTACAAGTATGTTTTCCACAAAGGCGTTTCTTGATACACTTTTTTTCACATCTTGCATCATCCGCCTTTGTAGTTAGTTTTTGACAACCAATTTCTTTATCCATATGTCCACAACGACATCGAATTACTGTAGTTAAAGGACAGGGTGGACATCTACCCTTATGACATTTTTCTTTGCAAGTATGGGGCTTATTAGGTGGTCCACAAATAAGTGTTTTGCCACAAACATTATCACAATATGGAATGGGATCAGTGCAAGAAAGTCTTGGAGTCTTCAATGATGTTTTGCCACAATAACAATATTTTATCAAATTCACATCTGTCTCACAAGGGTTGCATGGGCCGGAATGACACTGTTTCTGACATTTATGAATGCCACATGTTAACAGCTTATCACAATTATTCTCACAAATGAATGTTGTTTTTCCAACATTTTCTTCATCACACAATACTTTTCTACCAGTTTTACCACAGTAGCATATTTGAATAATTGATTCTGTGCATGGTGCACACGACTCTACATGACAAATAGCTGCACATTTATGTAACCTACAGTTCAGTACTTTGTTGCAGATTGAATCGCAAATTATTTTAATATCACTGCAACATTTAACTACTTGTTGAGTTAAACCACAACCACATGGCTTGGAAACCATAATATTACATTCTGGACAAGGTCCTGGATGACACAATATGTTGCATTTATGATTACAATGTTTTCCTTTCTTTAAGCACATGTTATCACACCCATGAGCAATAATATTTGGGTTTAATTTGGGATCTTTAACTTTACCACAGTAGCAAGTAGACTGATGTGGAACTTCAGTATACGTATTTTGGCAAGCAGGACAGCGCCAATTCTCTTCTACTTTTGATGATTTGGCCCAGGCCACAATGCAATTTAAATGAGTTATGTGATAACACTGTGTACATGACCATACTTTATCTGTTCTTTTAATTTTTTCGCAACAAACCATACATTCTAAGAGGTTGCTATCAATCATTTCAGTTAACCTCTCTCTTTGATCTGCAGTACACAGGTTCTTGTTAGCTTTGCTTGAATAAAACTTTTTTTTTCCTTCTGAAGTAGCATAGCTTTCTGAATAGATGGGCCTATCAACAAAATTATTTCCATTATAGTTGAAATCATTTCTTTCAGTTGGTTTGTGCCTGTTTGTCCGGCTATATGACTTGTTGACATAGCCATTTTTTCCATCATAATTGAATTTATTTTTATATCCCTTAGCTGTATTTTCACTAAAATTTCTCCCATATTTGACTGATGAAACCGGACCATTGCTTACAGCAGTGGTTTCACTGTTCCCAGGATTGTTTTGTTCAAAATGTTCATAACGATTTGCATTAGAATGATGCCCCTTATTGTTTTGGCCTAGGTTATCTGAATAATATCTGGAGGATCTAGCTCTGTCAAATCTTTGTGAGTCATAATTTGTACCATCATTAGTACTACTTGTTGAACGCCAGTTGGTATATTTATTTTTCTCCTTCCAGTTTTTATCATTAAATGCTTTTTTCGCAGCATTATTTGGCGGATAAAAATCTTGAGCATTGGGCTGCAAGTTGGTGTAGTCTACGTTGTTTTCTGCCCGAGAATTGAATCCTTCTGAGCGACGATACCCATAATTCTGCCTGTGAGGTTTCTTTTTCACAGCCCCTTGACTTCTATTTAACGGAAAATACTCAGCAGCTGTGGCTTGTAAATTGGAGTGAGAATGTTCTCCAGAAAAATTATTCACGTTATATTCACGTGTCTGTAAGGAATAATCATTTAATTGACTACCCTTGCTAAAATCTGACATAGTTATTATGAACGTATTTGTCTTTACTTCAGTACAAATCGACAACACTAACGCCAACACAATATTTCAATGTCTATATAGTTCTACAATAAGTCTATTCGTCAGGCAAATTATTTTCTAAAAACTTAAAAATTTTGAGGTGACGATTGCGACTATAACCTGTAACGAATGCAGAGTTGCAGAGTATTGCAGAGACAGTGAGAAAATAAAATGACATTGACACTATTGACAGATTGAGATCTCATTGTTTTCTTCTTAAAAATGAGAGCAGTTAAGAGTGCAGTGTTGCCACTCAATTTTTAAAAATCCACTAGGAGAAACATTTTTCTACTAAAAATCCACTAGAATTTTATTACTTGAAAGGACAAAATTAATTAAATGAATGAACAATAAATTTGATCAACGATCGGTTCCCTATTACTTTACTGAACTTTACTAACTTTAACCTTTAAAAACACTGCACCTCAAGCACTTGCACCTTTGCCGTTTATTATCAAACTCTCATCTCATCGCCAATCGCAGTTAAAACGAAAACTGCGCTCAGATATTAATATTAAAATGTCCTACAACTTTCGCGCTCAAATTTAAATATCGTTGTTTTGCCGGTGACATTATGAAAATTTTAAAACGTAAGGTGTTTTTACATGCATTTTTGATTGGGCACTTTCTACTAAAAAATCCACTGGCCACTAGACCTATATTTGTCCACTAAGATGCTTTCGAATTCTACTATATCTAGCAGAATTTCTACCAAGTTGGCAACACTGTAAGGGTGAAATTTGAAATTAGACCGTACATAGGGAGCACAAAACGTTGCCAGTACCACATCACAAGGGTTCAGAGTTGCGCACACATCACATTATTGAAAAAAATGTCTAATATCACACTTCACGCATGGTCCTCCACACGCTATGGGGGCGCAACTTACAGAAACTAACCCAAGGCATGCCCAAAATGAAGAAAAAAACTTTACACCTTGACTTGACTTGACTTGTCAAGTCAATTTTACACCTTACATTAAAAATAAAAAAACATGTCTTGCTGCTGGAATCGAAACCGGGCCGCCGGCGCCGTATCGCAGACACATCGAACTACTGAGCTACGAGAAGTACGAAACCAGCTGACAGTAATTCACTAATCCCAAGAATCGTAGTAACAATCTAGTGCGCGCGCAACTCTGAAGCTCTCTGATGTAGTACAGGAAGCGATATTTCAATTACTAGTGCAATGCATGCGGTTTAAAGACCTGCAATTGGCAGATATATGGCACTCCGCTCGCTTCTCTCGCTCCGGGGCTCAAGAAAAGAAAACTAACCAAGTGCCAACCCATGCCATCTCCAAGAGAAACCCAAAAATCAGAAAAAAAACTATAAAAAAAACCGACGGGATTTGAACTCGGGTCGCCGAAGTGAAGGCCAACCATGCAGAGCCCTAGACCATCTATTGACTTACAAACAACTAGTTGTATCACGAAGACATGGCGTCACCTCACGTAGCTAGCTAAGCACGCGCCTCTCGTTTACAAGTGCACTAGTATCTTAAATCTTTGCGTGCGAGAAACGACTCACAAGTCTGGGTACACCAGAATGGATTTCATTATTCATTGACATATTGCCAGATTGCGGCACTTCACGCATTTAATATGATTCCTATGAAACGTTGACTATTATTTCACTTCTTGCATGGCCCACCGCTCGCTTCGCTCGCTCCGGGGCACAATCAGGTAAAAATAACCCAAACCATTGTTTTAAAGTCCAAATTAACTCATATTTAAAAAAAAGAATAAACATAACCTTAAAAAAATAAAAAGATGTCGGCACTGATGGGAATCGAACTCACGCCGTCATATCACAAGCACAGCCATCTAACCACTAGGCCACCAGGGTCTGGAAGCAATTGACAAAAAATTAGAATCCTTGCGTGCCAAAAGCTTTACACGCATTACGCATGCCCATGCGTGAAGTGCCGCGATCTGGCAATATGCCAACGAATAATGAAATCCATTCCGGTGCACCCAGACATTTCTGCCACCTCGGAAAATGTCAAAACGTGAACGTCAGCCGGGTCAGCCCGTCATCCTTCAAGTTCAAGTAATTCAAACATTGAAAGCATAATATTTATCTATGATTGAAAGGATAATTAATTTTTTATTTATTTGATTTACTAACGTTTTTGTAATTTCAATTAAGCTACAAGTATTATTTTGGTGAACTGTTTTATTAGTTACATAGTTAAGAGATGACGGACTCCTTCGTGAAAGAGAATGTTGTAATAGGGGACATTGGAGACAATAAAACGTCCAAGCATCATGACAGCCAAGAAATCAGAGACATAAACCCCATTCAAAAGCAAATAATGCTAGAGTTTTTTAAAGCTCATCCTTATTTAGCGCTGAAAAAGGATACTAACACATTTTTTAAAAAGGAGAGTGTCTCATTATGGTCTCAGCTAGCACAAAAATTGAATGCCGTTCCTGGATCAGACACAAAAGGATGGGAACAGTGGGAAAGTATATGGCGCGAGTTGTATTCAAGATTAAAATCTCAAGATGTAGATAATATTACCGATATTGATCAGTTAATTTTAGACGTTGTAAATAAGGCAAGCCACTTGCCATTTAATGAAGTTTTAGCCTCAAATGCAAATGAAAATTGTGACTCATCTACTATATCTGATGGAGATGTGAAGCTAAAATGTGAATGTAAAACACAAGGTATGGAAATGTATGGAAAAGAGAATATTAAAGAATCTGTAGAACAGGGAAGACATAAAGAACAGTTGTCTTCAAATTCGGAACATGTAAATTTAGTTCAAAATGCAGGCATAATTTCTAAACAATTTATTGAAAATAAATTACCAGAGGAAGCCAGTGCTATAAACTCTCCAATAAATTTATCGAAGGCAATGAATTTAGATAAGGAATCATCAGTAACCCAAAACACAGGATTATCTGACCTGAGTGTTCCAACAAGTAGTACCTTGGCCTTGCATGAAAAAACTTTAATAAAGAAGTTGATTAAAAGTGATTTGATCAGAATTAGATATTTGAAACAAAAACTTAAAATGGAAGGAGAGTACCATAAGAGAAAACTTGCTCTTATGAAAGATTTGCTGATGGTTAAGCAAAGAAAGGTAAGAGTAGAAGAGAAACAGGCTACAGCTCTTATTCGCATTGCTAGATCTCTCGACAGAATGATGCAGCAACCTCAACTCCACCAGCGCTAAAAAATTGTGGAATGTCAAAGTATTATGGGCTTGACATGTAGAATCTAAGAGAAACAACCAACTAATAAAGACTGTTAAATTTAACATTACATTTTGTGTCAGTGTATAAATTTCAAATAAGCTTTCCTATTAAAATTCATGAAAATTATTTCTATTAAAATATAATAAGTAACTATAGAATTAAGTGCATAAAAGTTCAAGTACATTTTTAAATGTTAAGATATCTGACTTGTAAAGTGGTGTTATTAATTACTTAAACTGTAAAACTATCTTTCAAGTGTTACAATATTTATTTCACCCGATGGGAAATATGCAGTGATTACAATCAGAGTTTATCACAGATTTGAAGTTTTTGGCAAATAAGTTAAGAATGAAGCACATTGATGATGCAATGAATTGCTTTCAACAAGTTGGGTGCGTTATATGGCGGCCTGGGTTTGATTTCCGTCTGAGTTGTTATTCTACTTTTTTCAACTACAATGTTGCGGCCGTCAATTTTCCTGAAGAAATACATTTTGGAATGTATCAGTTACCAAATGCCACCACAAACCTCTACTTCTCAATTTCATCTGGTTCAAAATTATTTTGCAAGAAATTTAGTGGGATTTGATAAAAATAGGCCAAAGGAAATCACAACTCTGCATTTTCCTTTCTGAGCCTGCCTTCAGTCTCATCTAAATAATTCAGTTTTTCTAGGGACCGAGAAAACGGACATGTTCGAGTTACGTGTCTCTTGACAATTCGGAGATGCGATATAGCAAGCTTGGAACCTCCGCGCTTGCACTTGAACCCTGTTTGTATATGTACACTTTAAAAGCACCATTTTTTACTCCAATATTCACTAAATTCCATATTTTTAATGCACATTATTATTTTCAATATCCCATATAGTATAGTATTTCTTTTGTGTTATACAGCAGATGTTATTTTGCGACAGAGAAAATAAAACACTTACATTATTGTGTTAAATATATTATCTATATCATAATCAAACTTAAATACAAAAATAGAATTGAGAAGATATTAGGAAGGTTACATCGTCATTCCTACAATTACAATTTAATTTTGTCAGCCAAAGAGCAAGACAATCCAGTCCCGTCAGGCTCTACCTGAAGAGATGTTATTTTCCCATCTTCAACTACCATTGAGTATCTCTTACTACGTATCTAAAATGGAAATTAATATATTATTTAATATCTTTAGCTTTTTACGACAGTGCCTAAAGCCACTATACTGTTTAAGAACTATTGAAAGATGGACATTTTGACACGCTCTAAAATCTAAACTGCACGAGATCAAAGAAAACGGTTTGCACATTCCTATCTTAGGTTTTCATAACCTATCGAATGACAGAAACTTTGAATTTAAACTGCGGATAAACTAAACATAAACTTTTAAACCTTTTATTAAATTCAAAGTTACTGTCATTCGATAGTTTATGACAACTTAAGATAGGAATGTGCAACAGTTTTCTTTGATCTCATGCAATTCAAATTTTAGAGCCTGTCAAAGTGTAAAAATGCCCGACTTTGAATGTTTTCATAAACAGCCCGGTAGATGAAATGTGTGTTTAGATTTCCCTAGAGAGCCCAAAAATGTAGTAATATACAGGGTGTTCCATTTAAAAAACAGTTCTTCCATGGCGTAAGTCTTTTGTTTTTGGTTCAATTTTCGAATTTAGCAGCAAAAATTTCTTTTAAAAATAAGGAAAGATAAAAAATAAGCCACTAGCCACCCTGTATACATATTCTATATTATTTCACACTTTAAGTTATCCGTAGGTGAGGCACTGCAATGCATATATTATTCAAACAAATAATATGTGATACTCACGCCACCCAATGGTGCAATGTCAACTGTCAAATCCAAGGCTTTGGCAAGAGCTGCGGATGGATCAGCCAAAAGTCTTAGTTTTCCTTTGGTGGCTTGATCTTTAGCCCAAGCGGCCATGACGAACGGGTCATTTACTGACACACACACAATTTCACCAACGCCCTGTTGTTTTAGCTCCTCTGCCTTTGCCACATATCCTGGCAAATGAGTCTATAAATAAGAGGCAATGACTAATGAGATATTTAATATCATCATTGTTAACATACATATTATGATTAACAAACTATTGAATTGAATTCCAAAATTGGAATACTGAAAATTGATTATTTCATATTCCGTGTTCTGATGCTTAGGCACTTAAATGATGCCGATGGTTTTGTGGCAAGACGCACACTGCGAAATACTGCTGGGAGTAGCTCACCGTATTACAGATTTAAAGGTGTTGCCCTGAAATGACTTACTCTTGGGGGTCGGAGAGGAGAAAGTGTCAATTATTGTCAGCAAAGTAATGCTGAGATACTGGTGGTAATCTAAAGCTCAGCTGCAGTGCTTAACAGGGAGCTACTTGTACATGTTTTATAACAAAAAACATATAATTATACTTTCTGAAGTTATTAAATAATTGCTCTATTCTGTATAAAATGCATGTAGCATAGTAATAAGATTGTTTTTTTTTAACGAACAATTTTGTCAAATTGCGGTCATAAAACAAGGATATATTCTAAACCAAGACCTATTAATTCATTAAGTATCGAAATAAATAAATGCCCATTCAATATTGTCTACCCAATTACATATTTTACGCTATAATTAAGGCCCTTTATTGACTCAATTATTGAGCTGATTACAACATTGACAAGATATCGATGGATTACAACCTTAAACTGTCTAATTGGAAATTGAGCCTTAAACTGCTTCTTTGACCTTTGACATAGAACTCAAACAAAACAAGCACTATAAAATTAATTTCTAGATATAGAAAACTGAGTTTTATTGTTAAAACATTACCTTAGAGCATCCGGGGGTAAAGGCTCCAGGAACTGCAAAAAGAATTATTTTCTTTCCTTTAGATAGTTCAGCAAGGTTAACCTTGTTGGTAGGCAAATCTTCGAAAAGATCTACACTTGGAAGCACATCGCCGACCTACAATCAATACATGGATTTACTAGATTTACGTGTTATGCAAGACATGAGGGGGATGTAATATTTAAAACAAAAAACTGACGCCTTACCTTCACCATGTTTACTGCAGAACTTTGTAGATACCTTTCAATCAATGATTTTGCAGTTACACTGTTCAGTGTCTTGCTGGCGAATAAAGGAATTTTATTCACGTTCATTATTATTACTTATTTTTTTGCTGTGAACCGTGAAAGCAGTTGATAAAGGAAAAGAAATAGGTTAAAGCTCGGGATAAAGCGAGACGGGAGATACTTGTCAGGCCGATTATTAGATACCAGGTACAGGCTTACAAGGTCAGAGTTTTTCAAATTCAATTCAATTCTCTGTTCTCAGCGTTGCCAACCCTAACGATTTATCGGTCAGTAGATCTAGGTCTACTGATTTTTGAAGATTTTTCTATTTGAATCATACATGTATACTGTTTAAAACATATAAGTATATTATAGTTATATACTTTACTACACAGACACACACTTGACTCTAACCTGGTGGTTATTGAGAAATACTAAAACCGACTTTTGTATTGGAAATACCCACAAAATTCAGTTATTTTCAAACAATGCCATATTAATCTAGCAAAAAGTACAAAAACCGAATCTTTCAATAGTTTGATGTCTTTTACTTTAACGTATTAAAATTTCCACACTCGTCAGGTAATGTAGAAAGAGCAGATATTCTCCGAGAATAATAAAGTATTATTTATCTTGGATATTCTCTTCTATAAATGTAATGAAAACTAAGTAAAAAGGCAAATTAAACACAAAATGTATCATAGCATGATTATAAACTAAGAAACATATAATACGAGTTCAATAGTTGCTACAATGTTTCCGTTCTAAACAAATACTAATATTTTATAGTAAACAAACTTTGTATACCTAATCCAAGTGAAAATTAGACCCTATCACTTATTTGGAATTGTTTTATTTATTATTTTAATTTTTGTTTGTTTTATCCAATTCTGGGATCTATAATTCAAATCTGTTTTTGTTTCCAATGTGACGAAAGAGCTAGACTATTGACAAACAAAGTCGGGTAATTGAACTTTTAACTTAACAATTTAAATTTAGTAGGAAAATAAAAACACAAAACTTAATCTTACCTTTTTATGATGATTCATGAGAATACAAACACTTTTAATGCCCACAGGTGTTACCAAATAAATTGGTCGCAGCAGTTGAAAACGACACTGTGAATGTTTACATTGACTTATTCATCCTATGTTATTTTTTTAAATTCTATAACTAAAACAAAACAACAAATCACATTGTAACAGCTTTATTTCAGCATCTTTAAAGCTAATTACAAAAAAATATCCAGTCAAAATCAATACGCTTTCGAGTAAACAAACATTCGAAATCAAAATTTTTGCAATTATGGGAGACAGAAAATACAATTTGAATGGTACCTGACATTTGAAAGTAAGCTTAAAATTCATGCAATCATTCTTACATACTTATACAATATTTACAGACTCTGCTGTTAACATTATAGAGATTGCTGAAATTGAATTAAGAAATTCTACTTTGAATAAGTTTAATAGCCTACTAAATATGCTCAGAATTCAAGCCTATGAAAAATCATTGTACTAAGATACGAAGCTTTACACTTGGCATTACTTACAGCCTTCAACACACACGTCACTTAGAACTAGACCATACTCGAAAAGTCTTTCGCTTAGTAATAACGTCATAATAGTCCCATACAACGAGACAATCCCATCATTTTGCAAATATCACAAAATTATTACAAAGTATTATGGAGATTTTTCACAATATGTATAAACTACTCTGTAAACAAAAGCAACTTAAAATATCAAAATTAAAAAACTTATCTCTAATCCTAATCACCATGAGATATTTAACGCCTTGGGCCACCCATGGGGGATCTTGACCTGTAATTTGAGCCGCCGCCGCCGCCGCCTCCTCCAGCACTTCCAAAACGCCTTGGTGGTCCACCTCTGCCGCCACCCCCAAAGGAATCGCTTCTCCTGCCAAAATCTCTGCCACCAAAGCGGTCTCCATCATCTCGTCTGCCTCCTCGGAAACCACCACTTCCACCTCGCCCTCTGCTACCCCCATCAAAGCGTCCGCCGCCTCCTCCTCCTCGACTGCCTCTAAAGCCACTATCGCGGAAGCCACCATCTCGTCCTCCTCCTCTTCCACCACCTCGGCCTCTGCCACCACCGAACCCTCCTCCTCCTCCTCTTCCACCCCCTCTGGATCTGCCCTTTGCAATTTCAACTCTTAGCTTTGAACCAAGAAAATCAATTCCGTTGAGGCTATCACAAGCAGCCTCAGCATCTGAAAGATTACCAAATTCAATGAATGCAAAGCCTGGAGGATTAAGAGCTATCCAGACATTGTTTAGCTTGCCATATTTCTGAAATTCCTCCTCGAGGTCTTCTTTCTTGACTCCATCCTCTAGACCTCCAACGTATACACGGGCACCCCTGTCTGAACTTCTGTCTCTGTCTCCCATATCGTCGATCGTCGTTCTGTGAAAATCGGAGATATTTGTCGTTGGTAACATGCTTTAAATAAATTAGGTACAGTTTGGCGGCGAATATTTGTAGGAAAATGGATGTGTGGAGTACAAAGCAGATTTTTAGCAGCATATTTTTCTTTTAACGAAGACTAATATGAT